>JANHZT010002384.1:187807-200465 GCA_032468215.1 Stegonotus admiraltiensis
TGCTCGGGTTAGTCTGAGTTGCATCATTAGCCACTTTAAATCCCTCCAATCCATACATGAAGCAAACTGACACCCACCATGAAGATGTGGCACGACCACAAACGCAAAGCCGAACAACAGCAACGCAGCTCACCAGCTCAAATCCCCCTGCAACTCAGACTAACCTGAGCACAACCAAGCTTCCAGAGGAAGGGGAAAATTGCAACCTTTGTGCACGATTATTCAGATCCAGCTTTGCTTTCGCTGTAACCACTTGACTTTAGTAAAAGAACCTTTCACTTCAAAGAAGTGAAGTCAAGGATCGTTCTTTCCTAAACATTTAAGTTGAGTCAAGCTTGGCAGTAGCACTGAGGCTGGACCTGAAATAAAGGTCTGGGCTTCTATTTCAGCTTTAATGCCACCACTGACATAAAAAAGGCTGCCTTGTGGTCTTAGAATCTACTACGCACTGCTTACCTTTGGTGGTGTTCTCTTTTTCTTTCTATTGAGAGGCTCTAGTCTACCCAAGACTGAAATTGGTTGCATGAGGCCTTCACTCTTGGTTTTGGAGAATACCCTTCTACAGCCTCTGAAGTCTCCAAAACAATATGAAAGCACATTCCAATCACATGATTTCAGAGGCTCTGGATGCTATGAAAGAGACTCCAGAAGTTGTGTGTGAGGGTCCAGAGACCTCATGAGAGCACATTCCATTCTCATACAGTTACTAAAAATCAGATGAGAATGGGACATGCTTTTTTGGTGAATGCTTGTGTCATCCAAAGTATCATGGCATGTCACTTTTACATACATATTAAAGATTTGCCATGACTTTTATAAATGCATTATCATGACTGACATTACTGATTCACCAAATCTAAATTACTCACTGGGTTGAGTTCTACAGGCCCGAACTGGACGATCAGAGGGTGGATCAACTTCCACTTTTTTTCCTGGATCAAAGTCATCCATTTCACCCTCAGTATCACAATGTTCCTTCTCTCTCTTTCTTTTCTTCTCTTCCTGATATTAAAAAATGTGGTCAATATTTTCCTATAAAAATATATATTTATAGGAAACATTTATTACTGTAATATAAAGATTAGTAAGCACTTTAATTATATTAACTGAGAACAGAAATAACTGAGAATCAGCGTAAGAGTTCAAAAGAGAAAATGGCTCCTTCAACTTTGTAGCTTATAGCAATAGCATTTAGACTTACAGTATATACTGCTTCACAGTGCTTTACAGCCCTCTCTAAGCAGTTTACAGAGTCAGCATATTGCTCCCAACAATCTGGGTCCTTATTTTATTGACCTCTAGGCAAACGAGCACTGAGACATAGTTAGGTATGCTTTCTCCAAGCACACTGTAAGTATGGAAACTGCAGCAATGGGAATAATAGTCATTGCTATCTGCTGCTTTAGTTGAAGTGATAACATATGATGGTGACAGTTTTTGTAAAAAAGTAAACAAAATAACTCAGAAACAGTTCAATGGCTGTTGAAATAGAACTCCAAGAAGATATAAAGTGTGGACAAAAATATTTTATTTCCTGTCATCAAGAGAAGTATATAATGAAAAATGTAGAAAGAATGGAGTTTAAAAATCAGTATATGTTCACTAATAATCTCATTTAGAAAGTCCACATTCTTTCCACTTCAAACCCAAGATGAAAACGAATAGCTTAGTAACAGAGATTGTTAGCTTAGTAACAGAGATTGCCTATCTCGAAACCAAAATGTAGGCAAGAACTAACTTGAGATAAGTTGAAAAATGATGGAAAGTAAGAAACAAGATAAAAGTTTGCCCTCCTGAAGAATTAACCATGGAGTCTTTGAAGTTGAGTTTGGTTGTTTGCTCACAAACATTTCATTACCCAACTAAGTAGTAAGTAGCATCATCAATGCTGGTGAATGTGGCATTTGCTTATATGCAATATTGCCTTAACAGTATTGGTGGAGTTATGGTTTTTTTCCTTGAAAAAGAGGTATTGTTTTCTGCTTGTTTTATTTGGTGCTAATAATTTCCTTCCTCCCTCCCTCCCTCCCTCCCCTTCTTCCTTCTTTTTGTTTCCCTCTTTTTCTCCTTTCTTCTTCCTTCCCCTTTCCTTATTTTTCCTTCCTTGCTCTCTTCCATCTTCCCATCTTTTTCTGTCTTTCCTCTTTCCCTTTCTCCTTTCTGCTCAAATGCAAAAGGGGAAACATATCTCCTTTTGTTTTTTTAGTTTGTTTTGCTAGCACTCTGCCAGCAAAAACGGAGCTCAGGAGGACAGTGCGCGGTCCCACCGGGGCCCTGTTTTCAGCCGGGACAACTTACTGCAGTCCTCTGCCAGTTAAAATGGAAGTCAGGGGACCATGCACAGCCCTCCCATGCTCCATTTTTGCTGACAGAGGCACCACAGGCTAGTCCTTTGCTGTTTCTAGGACAGCCCCACGGGCCAGATCTAAGCACCCCACAGTCTGGATCCGGCCCACGGGCCTTGAATTTTACACCTCTGATCTAGACTGTCATGCTGATTACAGTTTTCCAATATATCTTTAATTATGTATTAATTACAAAAATCACTTTTACAAAACTAGGACTATTAAGCTTTAAGCAAAGAATATATATTAGGAACCATGGTAAATGCATTATAAATTGACCAAAATTATAAGCTATACTAAATTGATTCAATACTATTCAAATTAAAATATCCTATGTAGTTAAAATTCAAACCTCATATATAGAAAAAATGAAAGTCTATATTAAGTCCAGAAAATGGTTTCTAATCAGAACTAAATTACACATTAGATTAACTTTTAAGGTACAGTTATTCTGGACATCAAAACATATTCCCACAACTTGGTAAAATGGTCTTCCAAGAAAGGAATTGATCCGCCTTTCTGGTAAGAAGCCTATTATATACTTAACATTTACAGTTTAAAGTTAACTCTCTATACTCTGAAGACTATATGGTTTAGTAAAATTTAATACAATGTAATAAAAATATTGGAGATTGAACTGAGAATTCAACATTAAAATTTTGTTACATTATAATATGGAGTTGGTGAGTGTTATAATGTTGCTAGAAAATATGAAAAGAAAATGAGCATACTTAAGCCAGATATCATCATCAATCATATAAAACGCCACCAAGAAACCAAGAAGGCCAGTACTGAACTATACAGCCATCCCAAGGCCTTTAGAAATCAATGTTGTCTCCATACTATGACTATGCCTGAATCATGAATAAAAAGGGTCCGCACAATCTGTATCCTTCAGAGCCCTTGGTAGTTGCAGCCTGACCATATCTTTATAGTCTTCTGTAAAAAGCAAAGGTTGGAAACTGGATGTAAATTGTCGAGTTACTGCCTGGTCAAGCAATGGTTTTTTGAGAAGACTGCCCCTTCTTATAGGGATTAATTAACCATTATCTCAGTCACACTCACTTCCACTTTTCATGATGGCCTTGATGAGTTAAGAGAAACATGGATGTAACAAACATGTGACTAGTAAACAGACTTCAGACAGACTTCAGACACACTCAAAATCTCCCCAGACAGAGTACTTTAGTTAATTTTGTAGGATCTGTACACCCAGATCCATTCAGAGCAGATCCAAGCAACCCTATTTGCTAGATGTTAGAATACTGCTCACAATAGACCTGCAAATGTCTTCTGGACTCTTCTTCCCCAACAGCAGTGTTCCACAACCTGTCCAGCTCGGCAGACTTGCAGAGGCAGTGGTAGCAGCAGCGGGGCAAGGGGGGAGAAGGGTTAGTTTGGTGCACACACACCGCTTTTACAAATGCAGCATCACGCTTGTGCTTGCCCACCACTTCCACAGCATGGTTCCAAATGGGCCTTGGACCAGCACTGGGCCTTGGACTGGAGGCTGGGGACCACTGTCCAAGAGGAACTAGGTCAACCTAAGCATGCCACTGGCTGGCTATCTGCTGATGCAGTGACCAGAAAAATAACATTTTGCTACTATTAACACCACATGGTAATCCCTAATTAACACTTTTACCTGTATTCAGTCAGAATTGCTCTTTGTTTTCCACCAGGTGTAGTCAAGGCACCTCTTCTCTCACTCCCTCTCCGGACTCCTCTTAAAAATCAGGAGGTGCTCCAAGGTCAGTAATGGTAGTCCCCAACTTACCCCCATTTGTTTAATAAGCGTTTAAAGTTACAACAGCACTGAAGAAAGTAATTTATTTTCCCACACTTACATCTGTTGCAGTATCCCCCTGGTCACATGATCAAAATTCAAGTACTGGGCAACTGACATGTATTTATAACAGTTGCACCATTTCTTGGTCATGTGATCACCATTTGTAACCTTCCCAGCTGGCTTCCAACAAGCAAAATCAATGGGAGGAAGCTGGATTTACTTAACAACTGTGTAATTCATTTAACAACTGTTGCAAAAAATGTCATAAAAAAAGGCAAAACTCACTTAACGGCCTTGCTTAGCAACAAAAAATTTGTGCTCAATTTTGGTCATACATCGAGGTCTACATGTATACAGGAAGGGGTTGCAAAGATGCAATCTTGTCTAAGATTATAGTTGTCCTCACATACCAAACAGCAACTGAAGCCTCGATAAACTATTTATCAAAGTCCTCAATACACTGCCACACCTGAAACCTGGCTGGGCTATGTCCAAAGGGGGAACCTCTTTTCCATATTCGGCCATGCTTTAGTTATACACACCAGGGCAGCTCTCTGTTCCATTATTAACTCCTACATGAGGTAAACTTTAATACAAACCAACCAGGCATTAAATAGCAAGACATAAGCTGGGCCACAGGTGGTCTCATGACCAGATATTGGGTATTCAAATCCAGGAGGCTGGAACACAAATCAATTTAAGACACCAACACTTGTCTTCCCTGAGAGTGGCCCACCTCCAATGTATTTTCCTCTCTGATTTATTACTAGGATGTTACTACCCACACTTTCCTGCCCAAGTGAGCCAGAATCTTCCTAACCAAGGCATCCCTCCCCCAGATACAGATGGCATATTTGCATAATAATTAGACAGACTAGTTTCACAGCCACTTCTGCAAAGCACTCAGCAGGAGTGGCTGCTCCTCTCATACAGCTTGCCAGCCTTTGGAATAAAAAAAACTACCAGTTTGATGCAGCAATTATGGTTATTTATTTATTCATTCATTCATTCATTCATTGCATCCTGCCTATTATTTTCACAAATGACTCAAGGCAGCAAACATATCCAACACACCTTTCTCCTATTTTCCCTGGAACAAACCTGTGAGGTGGATTGGGCTGAGAGAGTGACTAAGCCAAAGTCACCCAGCTGGCTTTCATGACTAAGGCAGGACTAGAATTCACTGTCTCCTACTTTCTAGCCTGCTGTCTTAACCACTAGACCAAACTACCTCTCTAAAGAAGACCAATAAGACCCATTCAAGTTCAAATTCAGCACAAAAACTCATTTTGTACCACTTTAAGAAAGTTATTATGTCTTATCCACTGTACATCACAGTATTCTTGTGATATAAAATTGAAGAAAAGTATGCCTTGTACAAAATATATATATATAAAATTATTCTTGATAAATCCATGCTGAATCCTAACAGTCAACACACTATTTTCTTAATGCCTATAGTAAGTAAATTCTTGCAGTCATTATGTCATAATAGTTTGCCTCACGAAGGGCCAGGCTGGGCACACTTTCAGACCGAGGAAGAAAGTGACAAAGGTCAGCTGGGAGCAGCAAGGCCAGCTGTGCAGCACATGGGGAAGAGATAGGTGGGTAAGAGGAGCTGAAGTGCCCCTGCATAAATGCAAGTGGGAACACCCAAATGTTGATTGTATGTCTGTGGGAGTGTTGCAACAATCATAACTTCACTGACCAGGCATAGCTACCATTTGTTCAGCACCACTGTAACTTTAAATGGTCACTGAATGAATTGTTAACCAAGAACTATCTGTACACTGCTTCCTGTCCAAGAATGTTTATTATTTAATTATTGGAACAACCCTCCACAAGATAGCCAAATCAGCACAGTCCAGAAAAATAATCCAAACATTTTGGTGCTTCAAACAATAGTATGTGCACATCGCTAAGGTAAAGGTTTCTCTGTCAGTGGTGACTCACTCCAGAGCATGGTGCTGATCTCCATTTCTTGGCTGAGGGAGCCAGCGTTATATGAAGACCATTTCCATGGTCATGTGGCCAGCATGGATTATCTTCCCACCAAAGTTGTACCTATTAGCGTACTTGCATTTGCAGGTTTTGGAACTGTTAGGTAGGCAGGAGCTGGGGCAAGTAACAGAGCTCATGCTGTTGCGTAGAGTTTGGGTCTGGAACCCAGGCTGTCAGCTCTCCAGCTAACAAGCTCAGCATCTTTAACCGCGTAGCTGTCACAGTTAAATAATACATTACTAGGTATTATTTAATACACATTCTCCAGAAAGTAAGCTGAGCATTAGAAGCACATTTAAACAAATATAGTACATATACACGTGTCTCAAACATCATAGGTTGCTAACTTAGGGAACCGACAATATAGCACGGTACCATTAACAACCTAAAGGCAATAGATTGGGCAGAACAGAGAGAAAGGGGCAGTGAGGAATGCCAATAATTCAATGATACCCTTTAAATTAGTTATAAAACCTCATATCATTCATGTATATCATAGTTTACTCCAATAGACTTGTTTTGTGCGTCTATTTTAATATTTTAATTAAAGACTCTATGAAGCTGAACCTGAAGATCTGTCATTCTATTCAAATCTATCAGGTGCTTTACATGTAACATAAAATGACATTTTTATATAAATTGTTTCTTTTTAATGGGAAATTAATGAAACAAAACCCAATTAATTACAAAATTATTGAAAACAGAGTTTATCGCAAGGCTACCAACACTCCATGCATTCTTAGTTTTAACAGTAATCATCCACTGTCACACACAAAGAGTTGCATCAGAACATTATATGGCAGGGTAAGAACCAGCAAGCTACACAACTGGAGAGAAGGTATCTATCTACATAGATAATTCAGGCCAAATGGGTACCCACAAGCATTTATTACAAGATACCTGTGCAACATGCAAGGAAGAGAAATGAAGAAGGTATTAAGACCAACTATATGGCACATCCTGCCATACTTCAAAAACATTTAGGAAGCAGTGCAAAACAGCTTCCGACATCTGCAAGTGGGCATTGCACACAGTCCAGAGGCTACCATATGAGGCAAATCATGCACTGCAAAGATCACTTGGAGGTGGAAGTTACTGCTAATGAAATCTACCAGATCCCTTGCATGGATTGCCTGTCACTATGTAAGAAGACAGGGAGGAAGCTAACCATCAGATTGCAAGAATACAAGGGAGCAGTCAGACGAGAAGACCCAAACTCAGCCTCTCATTGCAATGAATAAGGACATGTATTCAATTTCACAGCTTCTAAACTTGTTGGCCATGCAGATAAAAAGACAGCCGGAGAAATGATTGAAACCTGAGAAGCAGGCCACTTGCCAGTCAACAGGAGTGTTTTACTACCAGCTTATCTGGTATTTAGGAGCCTGATGACTTGGAAACACAAAGAAAAAACAGCCAGACATCAACACAATAGCCAAACATAAATATGATGCAAACCTAAAGCACACAGTCTGATAGACAGAAGTTCCCCTGACAATAGGCTCCAGCACAAGCCCAAAAGCTCAGAAGACTAAACCTCTGGTCCCAGTGATCGACCCAGGTTGGATCGTGCAATTACTGCCCAGATGTTGTCCAGAGCAACCTAATTGTCAATATATTTTGTTTTTTTTCATAATTAACAACTAACAGCACCAAAGTAATATTTATTTCATGTTAAACTCATTAAGGATTAGGTAAGGTTTTATTATTGGTATTATCAGTTTACAGCTGTGTTTGCATATATACAGAATAACCCCACAGGTGGGGTTTATTTAATTTAATTTATTAATAATTTAATAAATAAATAAATAACACACCGAAAACATGTTTTATTACCTAAGTAAAAGCACACATTATCTTGTGGTAGCCAAGACTTGCACTTAACAGAACTTGAAAAAATAAAGGGTTGAATGCAGACTTCTTTCACCCATTTCCTAAATTGGAGGATTTGTTAATCTTATAACTACATGAAGACTACCTAGGGACTATATTTTCATGTTTTTCACTTCATAATTTTAAAAAACCATTTTTGGCAATTGTGATAAAGAATGTAAGTTACAAAAAATGTGCTTCACACAGCCTTGGGACCATTTTTCCTCTTCATTAATTTAGCATGTCCGTGCTGTTGAATAGTCTCATAAATGCAGATTGTCACTCAAAAGTTCAAAAAACTCCATCTGTTGAAATCAGTTTATTCTTACTGCTGTTAAAAAAAAATAAAAGAATCTTTTCTTGATTTCTAATTAGTCCTTCTCAATCCAACCCCACTCCTACACATACAAAGCCTCCTTTAAAAGTGACTATATTGCCTACAGACAAACTTCAATAGAGACGTAAGTCACCTAAACACCCAACAACAAAGTAGTAACAATCCACTTTGGGACAAGCAGCTCAAGTTGAAATCCTTACTAAGCAATTAAGCTTAGTATATAAAACTTCAGATAAAACATGTTTCCTACTCTATTAACAGAGCTGATACTCTGGAGAATTCTGGAGAAAATATAGAATACAAATGTCATAAAAATGTTAAATATTGGATTTTTGGAGTTTTTATGCCTTTTTAAAGTATTTATCTTAATAATCCTTACAGCCATTTTAGAAAAAATGATGAGACTTATCCCTAGTACTGCAGATAGGATGGCAGAATGGATAGTTTGCATAAGGTTATATTATAAATTCATGAAGAAGAAAGGATTTTGTCTGGAAAATGTGTACATAATCTTTTTAATGGAATTAAAAGTTACTGTGTTTGCAACTGACAAGAACTGCAACTCATTTCTACCATTTCTCTACTCTTAATTGCAACAGCATATATATATCTGAAAAACTAGTGTTCTCACATGTTCTGTTGTCTTACCCTCAACTTCTTGCTTCAGCTACCACAAAACTTTATAAACATGAATCCTAACAGAACTGAACTAAAAAGACCCTGATAAGATTTTATATGCATTTGTATACATTTTTGTTTACATTTGCTGAAATTGTGAGACAGATACAGGAGGGCCTCATTTATCAAACACTCACTCAGCAACCATTCAACCCTACAATGGCACTGAACCAATGATAGTTACAATCATTTCTTGTATTGTTGTTGCATGTAGTCATGTGCATACGATTTGCTACCTTCCCGGCTGGCTTCCCTCAAGCAAAGTCATTGGGGAAGCTAGCAGGAAGTTGCAAGTCACAATCATGTGAATTTTCAATTTATGACTGCATTGCTTAATGCCAGTTTCTGGTCCCAATTAACATTGTTAAGCAAAGACTGTCTGCAATTAATAAGATATCATGCCACAAATTTTACATACAAATGTGTCGGTTCTAGAACAATGAAAAATAGAACTTGGAAATACGACCACAATTTGTCATAATGCTGTGACAAACATTTTTAAATATTATGAATACATGTCCATGTTATGTACTCACTAAACAAAGTTATTTGCTAGATACATTTAATACGATTTAAGGCTTTAAAGTAATTAAATTGGCAACTATAAGAAATTATTTAAAACTACTGTTTAAGTAGCCCAAAGTATGTTTTATTTATTAAGTATATGTAATTTAAACTGAGAAACAGGAAAAACCATACAAACTGCAATAAATGGTACTTACTTCTGAATTAGATTGCTTTGTCCATTTTATATGAGGTAGCACTAGATTCTGTTGAAAATAAACCTGCAAGATTTAAAAATATTGAAGCATTAAATAATCAAGTGTGCTTTCTGTCCTAATTAAATGTGTTTTTGTTAAATAGAAATATAAACCAAATACAAATTTATCCATCACTATTAATCAGGTCTCAGCGATGTCAAATTAATCTACAGATGTTCTGAAAGCCCAGTTAAAAATCTAAGAAAAAATTATATTTCTAATTAGAACCAATTCTAATTCTATTTTGTACAAGATTCCACACCTTGTCTTTTGGTCCTTTGCAACACCGATTATTAACCTTATTGCCAGATTCTGGAAACCATCACTAATATAAACCAGATAGGGAAGAGACTATGAAATACTAACATTATGAAGGCAACGAAGTTTCTGCATTTTGGTTCAGCAATGCTATCTAAAATAGGTAGCAAAAAGAGGCTTTAATAGCAAATCTTTGTTGAGTAAAGTCTTACCACTCACACAACATACTAGAAAATACTGTAATGCAATGCAACAAATAGTAGCTAATCTATAAACAAGAAGATGGTTCTTTTCTATGAGTTTACAGTTGTTCAGCAACTATGTCCTGAACACATATTTCAGTCACATGTTCATATATAGTCATGAACATCTTCTCAAGATTCCAGATCTCTACAAGCTTTTCTACAGTTCAGACATACATCTAGATTCGTGTAGAAAAGGCTAGTGGATCAAGTGCAATGGCAAAAATTGTTATAGCAACAGAAAACTTCCTAACAATTGCTTCAATTTTTCAGATTAATAAAAATAGTTACTATGCTAATATTACTATTACATCTCAGTGACAGTCTTGGCACACACAAAGGTTAGGAATATAACTTCCTTAAAAGCCACACTTAATTGAGTTTTTTAAAAAGCTGCACTCTTTCAAACATCCGGTTTCAATATCAATAACTTGCTTTATTAAACCTGTTTCTCAGGTTAGATATTATAGGACACTATAATATGCTTTAATATGCCACAATATAAATGCATGTGTAAGGAAAATTTGGAAACAGGGAACAAAAAGAATAAACTGTTTCCTATTTGAAAAAAGTTGACAAGGATCAGGATCAGAACATGTAAATATGAACACCTTATTTCAGAACACCATTATTATTTAAATTTAAAATATAAGAAATTCAACTTGAATTCGGTGTGATTTCAAACATTCATGCATTAATCAAGTTGCATATTTAAATATTCAATTTAATATCAAATATTGCTATTCCTCTAAGAAGGAAAAGTTGCTGTAGTAGCACAAGCAAGCAACCTCAATGCTCTTAAAAGTCTACAAAAATAGTATTTGGATAAATACTTACAAAATCCAAGAGTACTGCAGAGATTGGCATTGACTTCCCAAAATTTGTTTTCCAGTTTTGCTTCCCTTGAAATATCCTGAGCTCCCTAATGATACTACATCTGTAGCAAACAGCTGACTCTCCAAAATCAGCTACCCATTGTTCATATAAGGACTCTGCCAAGTTATTTCTTGAAGCAAACAAGTCTGATTTTAGTAGCTTGTTTTCTGAAACAAAGTTTTCTTCACTTTCCTATTCCATATATTTTGCACGATAATGAGCATCAGCTCTATAAAAAAATAAATACCCTTTTTAAGACATAAAGAACAGAACAAATTCCACATCCAAAATGAGGTGCATTTCTAAGAGTTAATTCAGGCATGAGCACACAGCAGCTATCTCAATATTTCCATAATGCTCCTTTATATAAAAAGCAAATGCAAATGAAAAATAAAGTCCATTGCCTTCATGTAGGAAACAGGGTTCACTGAAAGCAGCAGTATTAATCCTCCTAAAAATTTAAATAGGAGATGCCATCAACTATAACCAAAAGAGAAGAATTAGAAGCCACAGCTAATATAATTTCTAAATATAATTGGCAAAATAAGTTAATCTCAATTTTTCCTGAATTCGCTGAACAGAAAAATAAGAGTTTTCAAACAAATATGCAGAGCCTAAGAAGTTTATATAATTATCCATTCCATAGAGACAAAAATTAGTCCAAGGCGTCTTCAACAAAAAGGGGGAAAAAAATTTCAAAAGTTCGTAAGCTTTAAGTTCTGAAGATTTCAGAAAAACACGAAGTGGAAAGTGATCGACTCCATGGTGGAAAAAATATTGTCCTTTTCAGTTGAAAAAGCTTTTCCTCATTTAATCGGAAGCAATGAAAAATAACCCCGACGTTCAAAACTAGAGAATTACCTAAAATGGAAGAGGCACAAAAAAAAGAGAGAAGACAAAACACGCCGTCAGTCAGTTTTCCTCTCTAAATAACATCGAGAAGTGATGCGTTATTAAAATACATCCAAACAATTTCCCCCACCCCCACCCCGCGAACAAGATCGGTCTACTAGGCGGGCGAAGACGGATCCAATGCGTGCTGGATTCAGTAGCCAAGGAGGTTTGGGGGGAGGATCTTTACCACACGGTGAGGCTCGTGGCTACAAACACAGCACCGCCACGGGAGGAGGAAGGCCACGGGGGGAACCAGAAGGGATCGGGGGGGGGGGTTGGCTTTTGGAATCTGGATCCAAGTTCTTTTTACCCAATAAAGTACAGAACCGGAGCGAACAATAAGTAGCAAGATCTCGGGGTGGGTGAGGGGGAGGAGGGGGAAGGATGCACGCTTGCCCGAGACCCTTCCTCCGCCAGATTACTTTTCGTGAGAAAAGTCCAAAAGGCTCGGCTTACAACTCCACGAAGCCAAAGAAAGTTAAAATGCCGGACAGGAGGAAGAAAGGTCGGGGAAACAAACCTTCCAGGGCCCGCCGCTTTCGTTTGCTTGAACCCTGCCAGGAAAGCGCGCAGTTTGCCTCCTCTTCTTCCCTTCGCCTCCCCGC
>JANHZT010002384.1:200565-213970 GCA_032468215.1 Stegonotus admiraltiensis
CCCCCCTCCAGCCCATGCCACCAACGAAGCCAACATTAACCATCATGCGCTCATCTTCCGTCTGCGCGGGATTACGTTTGTCCTGGATTGCTTCTCGCAATAGCTCTGCTTAATGTTAAATCGCGCAACCGTAATTGTTCTCCGGAGAACCAGCGATCAGCTGTGATCTGAAAACAGCAGCCAAAAGAAACTTGTCATCGGCCGATGCCTCGACAACGGCGCGATCTCCAAGATAAACGACCCATCCTTTCCAAAATGATACCTACCTGCAGCTTAAGCGCATCTAGCTGGAGCATATCAACGCAGAGGGAGAAAAAATTACTGTAGCGTTAAATTCCTGGACGGGCGCTCCTGGTCCGCAGCATCCTGTGCAGATGAGATGGATTCGCTGAGCATAAGCATTCTTTGTGGGGTTCAAATAATAGGCCGAGATTAAATGTGACTGGCTAGTTTGTTTCTCAGCAAGTTGTGCCAATTTATTTTTATTTCTTCGTTTTAATTCATCAATTGTCTACCATCCAGTTCTGGCATTGATGGCAGACTCCACCTCTCCTCCCCTCCCCCACCTTGCTCTCTGCTCTCCAACCCTCCACCTTTGTTACTGTATTAGTGTATTCTTGTTTTATCTTTCATTGCTTATTGCTCTATGTACTTGTTCACACACTTTTCATTTCTTTTTATTGTTGTAAGCCGTCTAGAGTTAGCCCCATAGCAAGATAGGCAGCAAATAAATGTAACAAATAAATTGGATTATTCTAGTAAATCGTGGAATTGCATTTTGTGTAATTGTAAGAGGTGTGCATGACAAAGACCAAAAAAATCAAGGAACTCCAAAACTTAGGCTAAGTGTTTTAGCAGCCATCAAATGATGCAGTACCTGACTGTGTGGTTTCTTCCCCAAATCCCCAAAACTTTAACCTTAGACTGTCTACTGTAGACCTCACTCCATTCCTAAGAGGTCTGTAAGGGGCGTGCATAAGCGCATCAGCATGCCTACCATCACTGTCCTAATGTTTTCTTTTATTCGTATCCTTTTCATGTATTTATAATTATGTTTACACTTGTATCATAAAATACATGCTTGACGAAATAAAATAAATAAAAAAATAAAACAAATCAGCATTTTAAAAATACAAATTCCACTATTGCAGTAGATGCTCTTGATACTGGGAGCTGCTGTCTAGAGTTGCATCCCTATTTCCAGGAGTTCAAGATAGCATTTCAAGGTATTTCCTCCTCTAACTTTAAATTTGCAGAGTTGCTTTGCAAAGTTAAGATGAACTTAAGCCTGTATTGTCTTCATCTTAGTCTTGCCCTTGACCACTAGAGGTGGTCCTCGTTTATTAACCACACTTGGGACTGGCAACTCTGTTACTAGGACCGGTCATAAATCTCCTCTTTCTGCATGGGTGTAATTTTGAACTGTTGCTGAATAATCAGTTGGTAAGCAAGGACTAGATGTTAAACATTGCATTTTAAAAAGCAACAGCAAAAGTACTTTCTTAAAGTATGTGAGCACATAGAGGAAAAATGTGGAATATTTAGTTTGGACTTTGCATATTGTTAATCCAGCAGTTGTGGTATCTAAGTCATGTTTTGTTTTAACATTATAGGTCATAGTTATGCACTTGCTTTTGCCATAATAGATCCACCTGTAAGAACACAAGCAGGAAGTCCCACTATGTATATCCAAAAAAACAACAACACCCCAACCCACTGAATGCCCTCTAGCAGTTGCACATCAGCAGCCACCTTTGTAGTGATAGTGGAACTCTGGAATTCTTTCAACCACACCCTTAAACTCAGGAAGCACCTACCATCACTTGCTGTAGACACCAGCTGAAAACTCACCTGTACACCAGGCCTTCCTGGTATGGATGTTGGTCAAATGTTTTCTCTACCCCCTTTTAATGAATGTTTTATTTAATACAAGTAGTTCTTTACAAGGCAGTTCAATGAGTTGTGCCTGATTTTATCATCTTTTTTTTTTGCCACAGCTGTTAATGTGAATCACTGCAGCTCCCCGGATTGACTTTGTTGGTAACTGGCTGAGAGGCTACAAATAGTAATCACATGACCGCAAGATGCTGTAACTATCATAAATAACATGCCAGTTGCCAAGCACCTGAATTTTTATTACATGACGGGCAAGGGTGGGGGAGGGAATACTGCAATGGTTATAAATATGTGGATCGGTTGTAAGTCATTTTTTTAATGCTGTTGTAACTTCAAACAGTTAGAAATATTGTAACTAAATAGTTGTAGGTCAAGGACTACCTGTATTGTTTTTATATTTTTAACATATTGCTTACCATGCAATGTACTGCTTTCCAAAAAAAAAGTATAAATATATAAGTATATAAATAACATTTCAGTGTAAGAAATGATATCTAAAAATATTTAAAATATTTAGTGCTAACACTAAATATGATGCTATATGAGTACCTAACCAGTTGTGATTAATCCAATAAAACATAGCATGATGCATAAACCCTCTCTGTAAATTGGAACAGGTGGGAATGGAGTGTGAAGAATACATTTTAAAAAAAACCAGGAAGACAAAAACATTCCCAGGGAATGTTGAATTTGGATACATTGTTGCAGTAAGCCTCAAGTCATCTCTCTTGAGATTCTAAAAATTTAGATTGCAGCAGAATATTCTTAACGATTTCTAAGCTAAGACAAGATGGATTGAGAAGATGGGAAAAAGAAAAAAAGCATTAGTTAATGTAGTCTGTTGAAATACCCTATATTTATTTTTTTTTCCTATCAAAAACTTGTATTGGGAGAGGGTAGAGTGGCATGAGCACAGGATGAGCCAAAGAATGCTCCAGCAATTCATAGAGCAGACCAGGGGTGAAATCTACTTACCTTCCCTACCTGTTCAGAAGTATGCATGCCGTGTGCATGCACTCAGTCTGCTCGTGCGTGCACCACTGTCAGGTCCAATTTTTGACCCACTGAGCATGTGCAGAGTGTCAAAAATGGCTTACTTCCTGGTTTTAACAATGTCCAGGCAGGTAGGCGGAGCTTCACGCTGCCGTCGCTACTGGTTTGCCAAACCACATGCCGCTGCTGCTACCAGTTTGCGCAAGCCGGACAGAACCGGCAAGATTTCACCACTGGAGTAGACCCCAGGTTCTATCCTACAGATTCTATCCTAAAGAAGGGATTTGCTTGGGCAGACTGAAAAATATTACTCAGATAAATATAGATTACAAATCATTACATCACCCGCTGTCCATAGCAGTGGATCTGCCATAGTGTGATATGTCTAGTTGGGTATGATCTGTTAAGCCTTAAATTTAGTACAGCACTTTATTCTCCTAAAGCAATCCAAAGGTTATTTGGATACTTTTTAGAAAGAAAATAAACTCAGAGAAGGGAGTGTTGATGTACCCCTAAAATAATATAGTATTGTCTGTCCATAAAATATTATTGTTACATAAAATGTTATTTGTACCCTTATCAGTTGGTCTTCAAATAAATAAGAACATGATACAATTTCACACCACCATACATCGTGAATACTAGACTGCCAGGCAAATAATTGATAAAGAATATCTCAATATGAGAAGTGCATCATTCTCAAGTAATAGTTGAGAGACTGTAAAACATTTTTTGTGCCACTAATCAAATGAATTGCATTTTCCTATAACTAGTTATAACTAGTTTGCTGTTTCAGATCAGAAGTAGCCTGGTTTTGAAAATAAGTTGGTGGAAAGGGAATTGTTCTTCTGTCTTGACTGTCAGCCTCCCAGAGTTATCTAGTTGTTGAGTATTGTGGAAACCAGATATATATAGCAATAGCACTTAGACTTATATACCGCTTCACAGTGCTTTACAGCCCTCTGTCAACGGTTTACAGGTCCGCATATTGCCCCCAACAATCTGGGTCCTCATTTTACCGACCAAGGAAGGATGGAAGGCTGAGTCAACCTTGAACCGTTGAGAATTGAACTGCCGAACTGCTGACATCTGGCAGTCAGCAGAAGTAGCCTGTAGTACTGCATTCTAACCACTGTGCCACCACAGCTCTTGGTATATGCAAACTACAATCTAGTTCACAATGCTGGACTAAACAAGTTTGCTGGTTGGTCTAATCCAGCAGGACTCGTTAGATTCCTTCTGCAAAAATGGTGTGAAAGATGCTGGGATGTTTCAGTTGTAATATATATTGCAGCAAAATGAACATCTCCTCTTTAATGTTACAAAAGTACCAGGTCTGGACCTTCCTAATGGAAAATCTAAAAGTCTCTGCCACATCAAGAATGGAGAGGGGAGGGGGATTACCAGAACCAGGAAACTTTGACCTAGAATCAAGAACCTAGAGGTTGAGTACAAAGGCACATGAATTATGAACCCTAATCATCAAAGGAGACCATCCTATTAATAATTCTAATAGTTACAAACTCATCAAGAAAGATTTTTTAAATATCTATGGAAAAGTAGAGAGGTAACTGATGATGATTTAATAGTCTTCTTCCCTAGTCTGCTCCTGTTTTCCTATAACTTTTTCACTCTCTTGTCTGATGTATTCTTGGAAACTTAATCACTTCCAATTATTTTGTGAATCTTCAGTTAACCAAAAACATATTTTCTTATATTCACATTTTCCCATCATGATTCTCCAGACAGCTGGGTTTGCCTTTTATGTGAACATAAGAAAAATATGGTCCTTGGGGTTTCATACATTACCTCAAGAATGTTGGCTGTATTTTGTACACCTGCTACCCAATCCAGGAGAGCATCTGTATTATCTTTCTGCATTTAATAGACAGATATTCAGAAAAGAGCAGCAACTTGGTATTTTCAGGGGTGGGCACTGAAATGTGTTTAGCTGACTTTTTTCTTTTGCCTGCAACTAGTGATGAAAAAAATCTGGTGTTCAAAAATTTTTTGCTCGATACCAGATAAATTCACACAAACGAAAAATAGAAGGGGGCATTTCAAACAGGTTAGTCCACAGATTTATTACTGTTGGGGTTTATTTCCCTCGAACCTTTGAATGGAGGATGTTATAAGCAAACGTCGGCTGCTGGTGAAAAACTAAGCAGGGTTGACGCTTGGGAACTGGGAAACAAAACCTCTGCATAAAGCAAACCGCTTATTGTATGCATTTTCCCCACCAAGACATTTTTCCAAGAAAATCCCTTCTATCCACCCCGTGTCGACCACGTTCTTTGTAGAAACTCGCGCAACTTCCTGTTAAAAGACACCACCCCCCTCCACTCCCTCTCCCCCCCCCCAGAAGTTAAAGGCGTCCCACGTTCCTCCTTGCAACCAGCTGGCAGGGCACTTTCGCTTTCATTTCCCAGGATGCAAACCCGCGGCACTGCAGAGAAGCAGAAGAGAAAGCGAGGAAAAGCCCGTAAGTTTCTCCAAGTATGAAAGTGGGAGAAAAAACCTGGCGGGTGGGGGTGAGGGGGATTAAATGCTGTAGTAGTAGAAGGAGAAGCAAAGGTGGGTTTGGAGCCGACCGATCTCCCCCCACCCTACTTCTCGTTTCGGAACGGCTAGGACGCCGGGGAAGAAAAGGGGTCTTTAGAGATGAGCGGAGGGAGACTCGGTACCTGACGCAAGAAAGGGCACGCCCATTTTTGATGGATGAAAAGGTGCGAGGGAGACAAAGAAAAAGTCTTAAACTTCAACCACTCAGAAGTGTTTCAAGCCATTGTTAACGGGTGCATCTTATGCGCCGCGCCGGAGAGAGAGAGAGAGAGAGAGAGAGAGAGAGAGAGAGAGAGAGAGAGCGCGTTTCTTTCCGATGAACGAAGGCGAGAGAGGCCCGTTGTAAACTTTACGGTTCGGAATGGACAGGTCCAAGGCCCCGCTCACTACTCTTCTCTACCTCCCCGTCCCCCCCGGAAGCAGGTTTCGCGCGTCCCCTCGGTCCTTTGGATCAGGCACCGTCCGGACCCCAGGAGAGAGGAGTCTGGGAAAAGGGGATGAGCAATTAACTACGATTTGGAAAGCGAGATTAGTAACCTAGGATTCCATTCCACCCAGCAGCTTTTAAAAGTCTATTTTCTTTTGGGGGTTGGTTGGTTAGTTTTAAATTGGGGGGGGCGCTTTTATTGTCTCTATTTGGACCCGAGGTTCTGGCACAGAACGTCAGAATGAAACTTTTCCGCTGATTTCCATATTGGCCATGAAGGAGAGTGAAACTGGGCTTGTAAATGGCGCCTGTAAAAAGGGTTGAGATCCAGTGGGCGAAGCCTCTCATTACAGCCCGCGTTTCCGGTGTCCTTGACTATCTAAAGGGAGTCATCTTGTGGAAAGTAACATGGGATTTAACAATCCAGCATTTAGAGAGCTACTAGAGTCCGACGTTTCTCAACTTCTGAGACGAAGATGTGTGGATTTTAAACTCACAGAATCCTCCAGCCAGCATGCAATGGAATTCTGGGAGATGAAGTCCATGCATCTTAAAATTGCTGAGGATTTATTTGTAGCTCAACCATTCTTATGAGATTAGAAATACCAAGAATTAAAACTTTGAGCACTCTTCAATGAAAGTGTAAGACTTCCCTGTTCCCTGGATATTGCATCTTTATTTCCCATAATCTGGAATGGATCCTCTGCTTTTGTGCTTTATGTAAAGCACTACTTTCTGCTGGTTTCTGAATCTTTCTAATCCAAAAATATTTTATGCACTGGACTGTCAAAAGAATTAGTTTTATACATCAACCTACACTAATGTTGTAATATAGTACTTCAATTAGCTGGCAAATGACTTGATGTGTCAAGGTGTAAGCAGCTCAGCAATCATGTCAGTCACATTATTTTGAAATGTTTAACCTAGGTCAAACAAGTAACCGCAAGCTCCCAATCCTTGTTGATATTCTGCATCCTATGTCAACAGTTTAGTAAACTTACTATGAACAAGTACCAGTTTTGTTATGCTTATGCCATGATTTGTATATATTCTAATTAAAAGGATGTTGTTACGCGTTTCCATCAATCCCATGGTAATCCAAACTTAAACCCAATATGGATGGAGAGGTTAATAATGACTATTTGTCAGGTTCTTGGTTCTAATGGAGAGTTTGAAGTAATAATATTCATAGTATCCATCAGAGAAGCTACAGATGTTTGGAAATTGAGATCCATTACTAATGAAAGCTCTTAAAAGTAAAAAAAATACTAATTTTAGCAATGTTAAATTGCATTAGTTCCTGAATTCAGAAGAGGGCTTAACACTACAGTCTCCTTTGAGTTAAACACAAATACCGGTAACTTGATTAATGTATTTATGTTATTTTCTTAAAATATGGAAGCAGTTCATTATTCTGGGATTTCTTTTGACTTCTTGGTTTAGGGTAGAAATTGGAATTCCAGTCCAAGTACTAATAAACCTCGATCTGCCTAAATATTTCTGCTCAATCAAGGCAGCTAAGTGTTTTTCCCTTATTGGACATGAAAGGGAGAGATAAGCTTTGATGAAAAGGATTGAGTTGGAAGGCACAAACTCAATATTCCTTTCTTTCCTCTTTTTGTATGGGCCAGTATTCTGAATAATTGACATTTCTACAAATGTTTATTACATGAACCAGGAGCTCATTGCTGAAGGAATAGGAAGTTAACTCCCATCTTAAATTTCAAAATGGTTTCCATCTACATCAAATGAAGGTGTTTACGCTCCATTAAATTGGAATGCAAAGGAGTTAGACAACTGCTGTACCCTGAGGCTTGAAACTTAGAATGTATAATGGACAAGAGAACAAACCTGACAAGGACTAGAAGCTTTTCTTTACAGCTGTACCTTATGAATCCCAGGGGGATCATTTCTGCCTTCTTCCCTATGAAGAAAATGAATTCTTCCCAGATTTAAATAAGTTTATGATTGCAGTATATTTATGTATAAACAAATTGACTCCGTATACTATATGTGTTTATGCTGATATGTGTGTACACATTTAAAGATAATGACTATTATTTACTCAGAAGCAAAGTACATCTTACCAAGATAGATGAAAATGTTTTGAGGTGGCCTGTTAGCAGGGTTGGTCTGCCATCCATCTATTAACCTAATGGACAATTGCAATGTACCAACTCACCCTTCTTTCCCTTTTCTTGCTTGAAAGTAATTATCTCACTAGGATTTTCTTATTCTTAAGTAGCTACACCTTCTCTAGACAGATCCAAGCATCTCCTTGCCAAAGAGGCCAAATCTGGCTGTCTCCTCTGCTCTCTTGGGCTAGTGATACTCATTTCTGATATTGGCAGATAAATTGGCTAAATAATCTTTTTAGCCTTTTAGGATATGATTGTGGTGCTATGTTCAACAGCCATGGGGTTCTGTAAGAGCACTTGGAGATTGCTCATTCTTATAGCAGGAAAACTCTATAAAATGCAGGAACAATTTCAGTTAGCAATTTCTATTGTGAAGAACATAGTGAGAAATGGAAGTTAAACAGAACTGCCAAAGTCAAGACAAAATCTGAAGGACCCAAGAAAAAAAATCGTCTAGAACTGCCTAAAACTAGTCAGTTTGGTAAAACAGAACTCACAAATCACTGCAAGCTACCCACTGAAAAGCTTAGCTGACCCTGGAGTAGTTTTCTGCAAGTCTACAGCACAGCAATGTTTCTACAATAGTGATTTGCATTGAATATTTCTCAGAAGGAAACCTTTCTTCCTCCCTTTCCATTGTATCACAAAACTCATTATCTAGAGTATGCAGTAGAAAACTGAAATGTTGGAACAAAGTGCTTGGACTGATGAGTTAAAAGAGATAGGCCACAATCACATACATTTGGTGAAAAAAAGATGAAACATTTGGAGGGGGGGGGAAGTGAAACATTTGAAAGAAAATCTTGCAAACCATCAAGCACCAGAGTGGTTCTGTTATTCTTTGGGGTTTATGGCAGCACAGAAGATATTATACAAGTGGTAGGAAGAATGGATTCAGTTAAATGACAACATGTCCTAGAAGCTAATGTCTATATTCAGTGAACAAACTGGAGCTGAAAAGATGCAGATACTTCGGCAACACTCCAAATCTCTACAAATCAACCATGAATTACAGGAAAGAAAAATAATGGGTTTGGTACTGTATAACCTCCACCGTTTCTAGTCTAGAATATTACAAAAAGTCCTCTCATGAGATGGGCAGCTGTATGCATGTGATTAATAAATAAATAAAAATATAGTAAGGGCAAAAGGCTTAATATGTCTGAGCCAGAAGAACAAGAGAGGAAGAAAATCTAAATATAGGAATAGAAAGACTTGATCACCAGGAGCAGGAAACACTTGGAATATGTTATTTCTGTCAAGGGAAGAGTTGAAAAGTGAGAGTATCTGAAGATATGTACCGTACCTGCCATATTCACTGTTTTCTAACTCTGAATCTGTAAACAACTGCTCATACAGACTAAACAAGTATTCACATTTATGGAAATATGCCATGTATAAATAACTTTATACCATGTAGATATGTCTACTTCCATTCACTTACAGATTCATTAAAACACACATACTTGAAAAGGGTACCTAAAATTGTGTATGCAACTATCTATATACCCATGATCCACATTATTTTGATCCAATGACATATCTGGATAAACTATGAAGTCAAGATTTTCATGTTTCATAAAGTTATTTTGGGGATTTGAAGAGTGCATTGGATTCAGGTGAACTCTGAGCTGAATGGCTGCATTGCATCATTCTGTACTCCAACCAAACCAGGATTTCAAATGAAGCACTCAAAAATGAATAAGAATTTTAAAGAGGCTTCCCAATTATCGGATGATTTTGAGTACTGCATAGGGAAAGTCATTGTGTCTGGGATCAATACTACCTTGCCTTCTAATTAGCTAGTGCTTTTATCACATTACAGGGGAAATGGGCAACATAAAAATTTAATAAATAAAATAATAGAAAAATTGTTCAAAATGTTTACATACACAATTGCATTGTAATCTGTTTAATAAGTTAAGTAAGTTTATTATAGAAATCCAAAATCTGTAGTTTCCCACCACTTCTTCCATTGGTGCTTCTAGACTGGGGGTTGAAGGAGCTCCTGTGAAAATAGATTATGCAACTAGTCTGTCTTTTCTTCCTCAATTTTTGTGGAAAGAAAAAAAATACCATACTCTGGTGGAAATAAAAATGTAGTGGGATAAACAGAATACTCAGTGAGCAGGACTACAAGGATATGTGATGTCCCCTTGGTTGCTTAACACACAAATGGATAAATGTATAAAAAATATTTGTGGTGATGTTAGAAGTGTATTGGCTGGGAACAGGAATACACATATACTTTTGTGTACAGATAATGCTGAATTGTTGACTGAGAACCTGAAAGACCTGCAATGAATATTAGAGGAAGTGTATGATACAGCAAGGAATAGGCTCTGAAAGTGACTGTCAGAAATATAGGTAGCTGTGTCTGACAGGGAAAATAGCATTATTATAAGTTATATATAAATCATAAAACAACTAGAGCAAGTAGATGAATTTGTGTATTTGGGGAAAATATTGAGAAAAAATAGGAAATGGAAGAAGAAATGTTAAATGTGTAAATTCTGGAAGAATGATAGTGGTTAACATTCAGCCTGGAAGTAAGGAACATTTGGAAGTAAGGAACATTTGTTGAAAGAAGCAAAAATATCTTTATATAAGAATGGGCTTCTATTGATTGTTAAATGGGAATGAGATAGATATGTTAAGAGAATCATAACAATCCATTGATTTCAGTGGAAATGTGATACTTAAATCTAAATAGGCAAACAAAAAGAGAAGGGTCAAAAATGAGTAAATACTCTGAGTTGAATGTGGATCGGTACAGAATGACATGAATGACCAGTATGAAAGAAGTCACTGAAGTGGTATGGTCATACAGAAAGAATGAATCAGGAGTGAAATGTAGAACAAATACATGGAGGAATAATAACTGAGTTAAGAATAGTGAGAAAGTGATCCTTTGATGGATTTGATGAGATCCTCAAAAGAAAGGGGTGGTGGTGTTGAGAGCCAGTATGATGTGGAAATTAAGGCCTCAGAATAGAAACCTCGGGACCGTGGTCTAGGCCACAAACCTAGTTGGATGACTGTGAGCCAGGCACTCTCTCTTAGCCCTAGGAGGCGGCAATGGCAAATCACTTTTGAAATCTTGCCAAGTAAACTGAAAGAATTAGTCTGAGGATGTGTGCCAGGAGTCAATACTGATTCAAATACACACACAAAAAGAAAACAGGTGGTTTGAAGTGTGAAAACCAAAAAGCAATATATGAAGCAGTATATGGATGAGGTTATAGCAATGATAACTTGCAAGTATTGAAAAGTATGGAGAAATACGATGGTGTTTGTGTAAACTACTACCGTATTAGCTACATTTTCATTCCTTTTCATACTCTTTCCCACACTCTATAATGTTGCTTATCTTGAAATGGAATAGTGTAATTAATATATATGCATATATTTCATATGAGAAAATGGAGTATATTGAATATGGAAATCAGCCGGCTGTCTTATGCATATTTATTTGAAAATAACTTATGCATCCTGATACAACATAGCTACATCATTTGGCAACAAGTATTGCTTAACACAGCAGAATTTAAGATAATGCTAGTTAACACTTTTATTATGTATTTAAACAGTTTTTAGCAGCAATTCCTATCTCATCTCTTATTTGTTCAAAGTTGTCTGGAGGCATATACGGTACATATACTGTACATATAAAACAATTAATTTGTAATATTTATCACTTCTGAAGTGATGCCTGCTGAAGAAGGCTCTTAGCCCAATCTGTCAGAATATATTGTGTGCATTCTATTCTTTCTTATTTTTTTTGTGGAAAGAAATTACGGGTGGAGAAAATAGAAGAGGTGTTCTAAGTGGAAAATGATGACCCCCTACTTTTCTGGTAAAAGTCCATCCATGAAGCAATCATATTAAAAAAGAAAAAGCTGGAAAATTAACTTTTAAAAACTTATTAGTGAGCCCAGGGATACCTGTGGCCAAACCCTCTCTTTTTCTCAAAATCTGTAGCCAGGAATTAATGGCTGAGTGTCTGGCATCTTCCTCAGCCACTGCGCGATTTGTTTAGTAGCAACACTAGGATGGATGATGATGAACTCATTACCGGTAGGCTCGGGAGATGCTTAGGAAACGTCGGGAGCTAGAACCAGTTTCCCGGTGATCCTCGCCTCAACTAGAGGCGGCGCTCAGGCGTCTGTCGGGGACCTTTAATGGGGAACTGCACAGTGGCCAGGAGGTTAGAGGCGACGGCCTAAACGGCCCCTTCCAACTCTTGTCGCTGCAGCTACTCGGTGCTACTATCTAAGCAAATCGCGGTCAGGCGTTTCAGCGCGGTGCTCGAACTACCGTGCCGGCCCGACCAGGTGGACTAAGTCCCTTGGGGACCCTTCTTTCCCGCTGCCTCTCCGGCTGCCGCGGTTCTTTTATCCCGGCGCGTAGGAGAGGTCCCATCAAACTTCGCGAATGAGGCGAGGGCTTCGTCCCCGTGGCCGGGCTGCGAGCGGGGAGTTCCTGCCCACCTGCGCCTTCCCTTCCCTTCCTCCCGGCGTTCCTTCGGGGCTGCAGCGTAAACAAAGTCTCCGGGAGGATGGACGGAGCACCGGCGCTTTTTTCTCCCCCTCAGCCCGCCGCCCGGCAAGGCAGGGAGGCCGCTCTCTTCCCCGCTCCTTCCCCACCCCGGCTGTAGCCCCAGTCCCGGCCTGGCTGCCATTGGCTTAGCGGCCCCATCCGGGCATTTGGCGCATCGCTGCTGCTCAGCCCGAGCGCTCCCAATATGGCGGAGGTGAGCGGGGAAAGCGGGTAGGGGCGATGGGGTCCGGCCGGTTCCTGGTCGAATTTCGCGGCGGGGCGGCCTCTTCAGGCCGCTCCGGCACCCCCATAACTCCCTCCCGGTGGTCGGAGCCCTAGCAAAGAGGCCTCGGGGGGCGGCCGGGGGCTCCTCAGGCTACTTGAAGCGGAGAAGCGCAGCCTGCGCGACTAGGCCGCGGCTGCCTCCGTCCGTCCGTCGGTCCGTCTGCCTCTAGCTGTCTGCTGAGCGCTCTACCGGTCTCCACCCACAGTCCCGGGGCTGTGCCGGGAAAGGAGCGGAGAAGGTCTCCTTTTCTCCGGTTCCGCGGGGGTCGGAATCCGGGATGGAGACGGTTTGGCTGGGGTGAGATGAGGAGGGAGGCGTCGGAGCGGTGAGATTCTCCGACGGGCAGCCCAGATCTTTGGGTCGCTCCTTCTTAAGCTGCCCCTGTCACCTCTCGGGCGGGCCCGGCCGGGATGGGACTGGTGTCAAGGCCCGGGTCTCGCGTCGGGGACGAGGCGGAGGAGTTGGAAAAAGAGGAAGGATGGAGGGAGAGAGGCAACTTGGGGTGCTGAATGCGGAGGAAAAGGGAGGCGAGAAGAGGGAGCGGTGGGGGTGCGGGTGGGGTGG
>JANHZT010002384.1:214026-225203 GCA_032468215.1 Stegonotus admiraltiensis
AAGGCCACAAAGAGACGGTTTGGGAGACAGTCTAATTAAGCCCGATGTGCTGCTACTCCGTTTCTCCTCACCTTAACATTTTCCTTTTATAAGACCACTTTTTCCAAGTCTTTCTGGCCAGCCTATTTGTAATCTGCTTTTCCCCCCCCCTCCCTCTCTCATTGCTTGTTCCAGGCTTCCTTTGGGAGTTCGAGCCCAGGTTTGTCCTGTTCAGTTCCTTCTTCTGTGATTCCAGCAGTGGGAAGCTTTTGGGTACGGCTAAGGGCCAGAGTACAGGCACATCTATCAAAGATGTTATATGTGTTTTCTTGATTATGTTAAAACGATTACTTCCTTGTTCATTGTCTGTAGTTCATGCTCAGTTATTTTATCCTAAAGTCACCTGTTTGGTTCTTATTGAAAGTATGAAGCTCTTTGCCAGAGGCATTCTGCCCTATGGAAATTCTTGTGATCAGTTTCAAATTGTTCTGTTTGAATATGCAAGAAGCTTCAATTTAAAATATTGCTGAATAAAATTGTCTGTTGCTTCAGTGATCTACAGACTTCCTGATTCTTTATTAAGCATGATATGAAGCATGCTTATTTGGAAGTAAACCATTTTCATTAGTTTGTATTTTGCAACATGAGTGAAAATCACAGTCTTTATTATCATATTTTCAGAAGTAAATTGGACTTACTATAAGATTGTTAATGTGGGCTTTAGACCCTATAACAGCACACTATTTTTTTTGTACAAAGAAAACTAATACAATAAAAGTAGGGAATTAGATCTGATTAGCAGCTTTCTGTTCACTTAGTGGAAATTTGCCATATTTTTGTGTCCTTCAACCCTATATACTTCCCCAATCCTCTTCCAGAAGTTCGGTCAACTCTTTGAAGTATGTTTAGGGAACAAAGTTGCAGGGATAGTAGGATGCTCAGCTAATAGATGCTGTTCCTTCAAAGGGAAATAAAAACAAGTGTAAACTTACTTGGAAGTAAGTTTCATTGATGATAATGGGACCCAGCCATCCCTGGCTAGAATAGATTGTGTGTATTCCTATACATATTGCCTTAAGGAAAGTTCCATTGCATTGTGAAGCATTCATCCTTGATCTTAATGCTTCTTTAGTTTTAAGCAATAATGTTAATTTCTTTCTTTACAGGATGTTAATGAACTAAATAGAAATGTAATTTTATGAGTGGAAATAGAAGCAAAGTTATTTGTGTCAGTGAAAATAAAGTGCAACGTATTTAACTTGTAATAAAATCAAAATTAAAAATATATCAGAAAATTTACATACAACATATAAATGTATGAAGAGTTTATAGCATGTATTTGATCAACTTGTTAGTACATTATATTTTAAAATATTAACTAATTTGACTTAATGTTTCTGGGTATAATTTTGGAATTAGCCCCTTTGAATTCAGGATAAATTCTGAGTAGACGAGTAGAACTATGCTATAAAGGTATTCTTCCTTAAATATACATATTTAATAATACATGTAATATGTAAATATAAAACCATTTCAAAAGTACTTCAAATACATTTCTCAGAAAAATTGGTAAAACATCTCTCTAACATAATTATAGTGCAGTGCTACACTAGAAATTTGATGTCTGGCGCAAGATTGGATGGGTAAGATTCCCTCCACTTGCTGAGCATGATACTAAGTATGTTTACTTGGAAGTAAGTTCACTACAGCTCAGTAGGACTTTTTTTATGGGAAATGAGTTAAAAATTCCAGCTTTTTTAACTTGATCACCATGTTTTTCAGAAGTAAATCCACCTGATTGGACTGATAAGGTCCCCAAGATGGTTCACGACAGTAAGCACAGCCCTTGGTATGCCTGCAAAAACAATGTGATAGATCTGTTGCTGTGTTCCAAATGTTGGCCATTTGTCTAAAATCAGTCTTGGATTCTCTGAATCCAAAACTGTTTTATTTCCCAGAATGGCCCTGTAGATCAGGCCCATCAGCTACATCTGCTTGAGAGTGGCCTTGTTATCATCCATCTAGCAGACTGAGGAAGTGGCACCTGATACCCAAGTTTACTCCCCTCCCTTTAAAATTCATCTGTGGAGCTGTAATATCACTTTTTTAGGGAGTAAGCTTCGTTAAATCATTATGGCTTGCTCTGATAAAGACAGGCATAGGTTTATATTAACTTTATAATCATGAACCAAATTTATTGTTACTTAGGAGTTTTCATATTACAGTAGTACAGTATAAATTTTATTTAAGATCTCAGATACGCACATGGGATCTGGTGTTAAAATTTTTTTATTTAAGATCAATGTACATTCTAAGAATCATTTTAAAAAAATAAGCAAAATCAGCTAAACTTAAGCATTATTAATTGCATTAATTTTATGTTTTCTATCAAGAATAAAGGCACTTTCTAATGCTTAAACTCTTGAAATTTGATTATTAAATGTCATTTATTTGTCATAATCATTTCTATCATGATTGAACACACTTTTGTTAATTTGAATGAATGAATTATGTATTTATTTATTTGTTTGTTTGTTTATTTATTGGTTTGATTTATATGCCGCCCTTTCTCTGGAGACTCAGGGCGGCTTACAATGCGTTAAGCAATAGCCTTCATACTTTTGTATATACCTGCTTAGTAGGGCTTTCGGGCCCCCCTATAAACAATTCTGTTAAGTGCCATAAATAATCATTTTCAAAGAAAGAAAATTCTAAAAAATAAAATAAGCTGTTTTATATTTTATATACATTACTGAAAATTATAGCTTGTTTAGATGGTTAATTTTGACAGTTTCAAGTAAATAACATATATTTTATGTACAAGTGCAAATACTTTTCTTTAATGGAAAATGTATAATTTGAAGGCATTCTGTTAACTTCCAGCTTATTAAAAACACAAATCATAAAGATTCACCCGAGTCCAGCTTGACTCCTGAGGGTTATACAAGCCCATCCATGCTACATTCTTGGCAACAGGATGGAATTTGGTTGCTAATGCCTTCTTCCCTGACATTTTTCAACCTTCCTCTCTAGCTTACAGCCTTGAGCTTTCTTGGTGGTCTCCTATCCAAGTATAAACTATGCTTATCTTTGTCAAAATCACCCATAATCAGCTATGTATTTCTACCTGCCAATATGCATGATTTAAAAATTGCCATTCATTGTCAAAATATGTTTTTCTAAATCTGCAAAACAGTCTATAACCATCTTCCTAAAGGGATATCCTGAAGCCATTGGGGCAACATCTACCAGAATTCCTAGCATTTCAGGGTCTAAAAAATAATGTTTTGTACTAAGATGTTTCTATAAACACAGTGAGCTGTGGAAACCAGTTCTAACATTTTTAGGTAGCTTTGGCTCTTTCTCCAATATTTATTAGATTTAGAATTTGAACCATCTCTTCAGATAAGTTGGCTATTTTTTAGCATTCTGAAATAGCACTATTTTCCTGATAACAGATTCTGTGAGCTTCCACATACAAACTATTGTGCTTATATCGGTTTCAGCACATTCAGTAATCCATGAAATCAAAATTGAGTAGCTATGAAAATTATAACTACATTGTATAGCTACAGTGGGTTTAGGACTGGTGTAGCTAATACTAGTACAGTATAAGTGCAAATATGTTTATTCCGATTTGAGTGCTTTTGACAAAAGCTGTAATGAAATCATTCTATTATGCCCATTGAATGTGTTTGCTCCAGCAAAGTCCCTTCCTACTCCTATAGAATTGTTTTAAAATAAGCATTAATCTAATATTGTCTTTTATTTACTCTGCAGAATGTACAGCTGTTCTTAAAATTCATGCCATGGTTGATTTGGGCATTTAATTCTTGAATTTTAGTAATGTAACATTTAAGATATTAGTACCTTTGGCTAAAAAGATTCAAATTATCTTTTTTAGTTGGCTCTTTGTCTTCTGAGGATCATGACTTTGACCCTACAGCTGAAATGTTGGTACATGATTATGATGATGAAAGAACTCTGGAAGAGGAAGAAATGATGGATGAAGGCAAAAATTTCAGTTCTGAGATTGAAGACTTAGAAAAGGTAAGACTTCCCCCCCCCCCGAGAGAATGCATCTAGAAGTTTGTTCTTAAACATTGTTTGAGAATACTGCATTCTACAACTTTTGTGGCAACTATTTATACCAGTAGAGTGATCTAAATCAGTCCAATAAATAATTTCTGGGAACAGCTATTTAAAAAATAACTGGAAAACCTATTTACATTAGCAATATAAATGAGGGAAAACAATGTTAGTACAACTTCTTTTTGGAATGAAGTATTAGCTCCAAAGATAAATGTAATTATTATATAATGTGCATGTAATGAAACATTGATTGCTTTCTGGCACTGTCTTCAGGTCTCGTTTGTTAAGAGAATACTTTATATTTCAATTTTAATGATGCATGCTAGATTGCAAACTAATAGTTCAAATTGTTAAGGGGATTATCAGTTTCAATAAACAATGAAGCATTAATAAATACTTTTACCAATAGCATAATTTCTATTTAATTATTTAAGCTGCTTTGTTCCTCAACATGTGTGCAAAATCATATGGTCTTCTACAAATAGCAATCTATTTTCTCTTTATTTTATTTTTTTTAAAAAAAACTCAGGAAGGAAGCATGCCATTAGAAGATTTACTAGCATTCTATGGCTATGAACCTACCATTCCTGTTATAGCAAGTTCCAGCGCAGATAGTTCCCCAAGCGAACTTGCAGATGAGCTTCCAGACATGACTTTGGATAAAGTAAGTAAGTTTATGTTGCCTAAAATGCAGGAGATTCCTAGGCTCTATTATTATCATGACTTCATTCCACTGAGAAATTAAATTCTTTTATTACCTGACCATGAATCTGACATTGATTATTCCTTAAATTTCAGCAGGTTGTATTTCTAGCATATTTAACTTAAAAGCCATTTCCGCGAAAGTGGTAGGATGGATATGTGAGGAAGCCTAGCTGTAAGTAGAATAGCAGAATTCAGAATGAAGAGTGGATATCTGTAGTAGTGTAAAGTTTTAAAAATGTATTATCAGTGCACAGTAAGATATTACAGCTTTGATGTAACCTTACAGTAGGATACAATATGGCAAGTACATCAAGTGCTATTTTGTATAAGTTTTTTTTCTTTTTGTAAAACAAGACAAATTTTAAAAGCAGGTTTTTAAATATTGTTTGGGAAAGTGGTGTTCCAACTGTCCATTAGCTAACAAAAATGTATATATGTATATAAATTCATTCAAACTCTGTGTTGTCTGTCTGTCTGTCTGTTTATCCATCTATCTAGATAGGTAAGCTATCCTACATACTTACCTATCTACCTACACACACACATATACAGAGAGAGAAAGAGGAATAAAATTTGCAAGGAAATTAAAGTATTCTATATGATGGAAGCAGGTATTTTATATAAATTAAAGCAGAGTTTTGAATTATTTCTTAAAAGTAGCTTTCTTAAAACATCACTAGAACTAACATTTGCAGTAAAAAGGATTCTAGAGTGAGATAGTTATATGACATTTTACTCAAAAGTAGATTTTGCCCAAAGGAAAAGAGTGATGACAAAAATTGGCTATGATCGGCTCAGAGTTAATTGTTATGTAAGGTGGGGGGGGAGATGAATTCACTGATACTTTTATTTTCCATAAAAAAGTATGGTCCTTAAACCAGCCAGACAACCTTAACAATTCTTGCAGTTTCTAAAAATAGACAGGAAATAAATAGGCAAGTAGCTGAACTAAGATTCTCTTTCAGGTTTTTTTCTTCACAGATTGAGAAAACCAATGTAATCTGAGTGTAGCATTTACGTGATTGGAGAAGAGACACATTAATCACAATCCAGTTCATCTCTCCCCATCCATTTAGTGCACTAGTATACATTAGCACACTACTGTAATCAAACAGCATTACATATTTTTTTTTTCACTTTTTTTCATGCAGTTTGTTGGAGGGTTTTGAATGAGGGATGAAGCATATTAGGCACTTCTGTTCCACCTTTGTTAATTTCAATATGACACCTCAAGGTGAAAAATCACACTGAATTGCTCCCCCTCCCCCCCTGCTCTGGATTGTTGTTGAATCAGAACTCAGCTTTATTAGTTAATTCTTCAAGACATGAATGATACTAATGATTGATTCTTTTGATTTATAGGAGGAAATAGCCAAAGACCTTTTGTCAGGAGATGATGAAGAAACACAGTCTTCTGCTGATGATTTGACACCATCGGTTACTTCACATGAAACAACAGATTTTTTTCCTCGGCCTTTAAGATGTAAGGAAATATTATCAGTATCGAAAATCAGCTGTATTAAAATTGTGAGACCATTAGTCAGTTGTCTTGGTTTGAAGAACAAATTCTGCTGGACTTGGTGCACTTTCAAAATTTTATTTTCTTTCTAATCCATTTTGTTGTACTAACAAAATGGTTGTAAAAATAAAGTTAAGAATTTCATTTCTAATGTGGTCCAGAGTGAAGCTGTGCAACAGGAAAGAGCTACTCTTGGAGAATCATGATCCTATCTATGGTAACCAATAGTTCTGTGACAAGAAAACCGTGCTGTTTACAAATGAATATCAACTGAACTGTTCTCTGGTTTCATCTGAGCTTTTTCCTCCAAATCCAGTTCCTTACAGTCTCCATATTCTGATTCAAAACATCCAGAGCATCTTTTACATGGTCTGGATTGACAGTGTATAATTTGAATATTAACAACATATTAATGACACCTCATGTTAAAGCAAAAGAGGATCTATTCTGATGATTTCATACAGATATTAAACAACATATGGGGTGACAATTGAGGTCTGATATTCCACACTCAGTAACTATAGGCTCAGTTGCTTCGTCTCAAGACTACTGTCAAGAATTGCCCACTCAGAAGTGGAATTACTCTAGAATTGTGCCTTCAAATCTCAGATACCATGCTTGGCACTATTGAATGCAGCCAGTAGGTCTGCATTTCCCCTACCAGTCTCAATGAAAGCCAACCAACAAAGCAATCAATGCTATTTCCAATCTCTGACTGAGCTTCAATCCTGTTTAGAAGAGTTTTCTTTAGGATCTTTTCTAACAGTCCATACCATGTTCTCAACATTGTTCCTAAGAAATATTGAACACAGTTAGACAGAATTCATCTAATATGGCTAATATATTCCTTAAGAGCAGGCAGCATCACAGCTTCTCTCTGGGTACATTAATCACTTACTTGGGTTCTACAATCCCAGATCACATTGTCTCTGTAACCTCATTCATCTCATGTGGTTCTGCACATCCAGACTTGGACAACAATAAACAATTGTACCTGCAAAGAAACACATTAGAAAATGTGATGAAACTGTAAAATAAATATAATTTAGAAATATAAGATTGCTATAAAAAGTATTGTTTAGCCAGAATGTTAGGGCTAGGATATTACATGAATTCATTCTGATAGGTGGAGTCCATGTTGGTATGCCCCAAGTAATTTGTGATTGGAATGCTGTGATTTTGTTTTTACTGTTGTGGACTGCCTGGAGTTACATTTCTGCAAGTTAGCTGACCATATAGCTTGATTGATAAAAATGTAAGTGGAATGAATATTTGTTATTAGTTATTTTTCTCTGGAATTTTTAGGTATTGATTTGCTGAAGATTAAGCATATATAAGTTTGTGGAGGGCAGGGCTTGCAGTTTTGCTTATAATCAAATTTAGAATTCTATGATCCAGGAATTAGGGGTTTGCAAAATGTTCCCATTTCCAAAAGGCTTCTCACTATCTTAAAAGTGTTTTGATGCTTTTCAAGCAATTTTGGAAGTGTGTAGAGAAATGTAAACAGATGTTTTGAGCTCTTCTGTGTTTCCATCATCCACAGTCATCTGATTGGGATGATACAAAAATGCAGTTATTAAATAAATCACTTAGCATTGAACATGGGAACATGTACAGAAGTTGGATGTGATTACATTAAAATATTAAAATAGTTGTCTGTTAACACTCCTTTTCTATTGTAAAAAGCAAACACTACCTGTGATGGTGATAAAGAATCTGATGGTGAAGATGTGGAAGTAGATACTGGTAATTCATCTGAAGATTTACGAAAGGTATAGTAATATATAATTTTTGTATGTGTTCTATATACTTAAAGTATGTAAAGACTGATATCAAGATGTATAAAATATCCTAGAATTACATTTATTGCTGGTCTCAAAGCTCCAGAATTGTATTTGCCTTTGAAAGTGTTTTACTTCCCCATTTCAATGTAACCTAAAGAGTAGGAGATCTGCCTGAGAGTATTGTTGCTAAAGGAGAATTTGTTGTGATCCCAGTATGAGCCTGGAAATATTTGTGGGTGTGGATCTTGAGAAAAAACAGTATCTGAATCCTGATTTTTTTGGTTCACAAATATATATCATCATAATGAAATATGTATGGTTACAATACCACGTTCTATTTTTTTCAGGAAATAATGATTGGTTCACAATACCAGGCTGAAATACCACCTTTCTTAGGCAAAAGTTGCAATGATGAAAAAGGTAATTAATATTTTTTATTAAATGGTTAGATTTGAAAATAATTGTTTAAAATATCTTATTAATTAAAATAAAAATTAAAACAACAGATTTGAGTTCAATATCAGAGACTTGGAATATTTGGTTGAGTTATCTTGAACTTAATTTTTGAATCATTTTTGAGTGTTTAAAGTATGCTACAGAGTACTATACATATTCAAAAATTGCTAAGAATTACAGTGAAGATCACATTTTAACAGGCCTATTGAGGACGGGGTATCTGTTACTTCCAAATATCTATTAAATGTGAAAGGATATGATTGTGTTAATCATCTATAAAATGGTGTGATTATACAGATGTTGCAAATGAGATATTAGTTTATATCATGTGTAATCTCATTTCATAAAAGCTTTAAATCACCATAAATGTGGTAAATTAAGATAAATTTAACTGCTGTGTCTGGATTACTACAGATGCAACAGACTTGTATATCCTTTCAGGGGTTATCTGGGTAGAAATGCAGTTTGTTGTATCTGAGGTCTGCTAATTGAAATTTTAATTTATTCAGACATGATTATTACTTTAACATCTTTAGCCAGTCACCAGTTCCATTTCATGCTCTCCTTGACCTCTAGCTGGTGAGTGGGAATATATGGGAGTACACAATTTAAAATAATTAGATAAATATGCAAACATACTATAAACGAGAATAAACCTCTTCTTTACAATATAAGACTGAACATTCTTATCAATAAAAAGGAAGCAGTTATAATTCCATTTATTTAACTGTACTTGGTATTTGAAGATGACTAAAATCCAAGGCTTTCTGGATTGTTCATAGATCAACAATCAGCATGTCAATCACATCCTAACAGTTGTCTTTCACATACATTGGACTACAGGCAGTCCTCAAGTTACAATGGCATTTGGGATTGGAATTTCTGTTGCTAAGTGATGCAGTCATAAAGCATGATGTCACATGGCTGCATCTCTTAGCAGTGACAATTTCTGCAGTCCCCATTGCTGTCGTCAAATGAAAATTGTTGAACATTAAGCAAGCATCTCCTCTCAACTTTCTGCTGGCTTTCAGCAATCAGAGTCAGTGGGGAAGACAGCAGGAAGTTGCTGCTGCAGGACAGGGGAGGGAACAAGGGGCTGAATTACATAGAAAATAATTACATAGAATTTTTCTTCCTATATAATTAATTTTTCATGTTTACATTGCTCTCTTATTTTAGATAATCCTGTGGCATACTTTCTACTGTCATCTTAAGTATTTGGTAATTATTCATTACATTATTAGTCTAATATTAAGTTGACAGTAGAAAGTCTGCAAGAGAAAAAAAAGGTGCAGGTTACAACAAAATGAGATGCTTAAACATTTGCATAGAAAAAACTAATTATTTTTTTAAATGCTATTTTTAAAATGTTATTAAACATGTTAAGTTTTAAAAATGCTACAGTTGATATTTTTGAAAAACAAATCTGAATAGTTTGTAGTAACATATATGCTAAATAGTAGGAGTACAGATAGTCCTTGACTTACAGTTGACTTATGGTTCCTTTAGTGACTGTTCAAAGTTACAACAGCACTGAAAAATGTGAGTTATGACTGTTTTTCAAAGTTACGACCTTTAGAGCATCCCTATGATCATGTGGTCAAAATTCAGGTGCTTGGCTACTGGTTCACATTTATGACCATTGCAGTGTCCCAAGGTCATGTGAACACCTTCTGCGAACTTCTGACAAGCAAAGTCAATAGGGAAGCCAGATTCAGTTAACAACCGGGTTACTAATTTATCAACTGCAGTGATTCACTTAACAACTACGGCAAGAAAGGTCATAAATTGGGGCAAAATTCGCTTAACAAATGTCTCACTTAACAACAGAAATTTTAGGCTCAATTGTGATCGTAAGTCGAGGACTGTCTGTATAACAATATAGCTCCTTGAAAACATTGTGGAAAATGAGTATGTGTATCCTCAAGAACATTGAAGAGATATGGCAACAAATATCCTGAGAGAAAAGTCATAACTGGATCTTTATCATACCAGAATGTAGGTCATAAAACGTTAGTTTTAAAGCAGATTCTTATAAATTGTATATTTCTTTGCATATATTACTCTCCAGGAATATATGCAAAGAATTGCTGCGGATTGCTAGATTACTGGGCACTTGGTCTCATCGATATTTCAATATTTCTTAATAGCATATGAAAATGAGGACCAGCTACTTTGGCAACCTGATATTATTTCAGAAAATAAAGTTAAAGAGTACCTTTTTGAAACTTCTGTAAGAACTGGAAATGAAAAAATAATTGGCAGAATTCCTGATGGAGTGCATACCCGGGACAATGAACAGGTATGTTTTAATCTTATCTCTGTACAATTTGCCAATTGAACTCTTTTTTTTATGTTTAGGTGTGCAAAAACAAATACGTTTGCTTTTTTCTATTTTTTTAAGCTAATATATTTCATACCTATATCACATCTTATTCTTTGGCTTTAAAACATTTGTCCATAAACAATGTATATAAAAGGTTAAAGTTACTTTGTTTATAGAATGATTTAGTTCATTTTTGCTACCTAGACAAGGTCCCAGATTGGTGGGGGATTATGCAGACTCTGGTAGTACAGTGGACTAAAACACTGTTATTAACATCTGCTGCTTGCAATTACTGCAAGTTCAAATCTCACCAGGC
>JANHZT010002384.1:314551-325822 GCA_032468215.1 Stegonotus admiraltiensis
AGAGCCAAGTTTGCCTACCACTGACCCAGGAGATCAGACAGACAGCTTTTGATAAACAGAATTTAGGACATTGTAAACCAAATTACAAAAAAATCATTGCTTCCAATGAAATGAATTTCTTAACATTTTTAAGCCTTTTGTGTAATAATGAAGTTGGGATTACGGCAGAAACAAAGAGTAGATTCCTTAAGGGACTATAAATCAGCATAATAGAACAAGGAAACGTCTCATAAATGCTTTGCCAAATAATATTGAAACATTTGCTTTAAATTTCAAGTAACTGCCATTTGGCATATAGGCTAATTGTATCTTTTATTGCCTAAAATGAAATCCAAAATATTTCATTGGTCAAATGATTTGCCCATATAAGCCTAATACCCCCTTCTGATCTGATAGTCTACACAGTCTTAAGCATGAAATGCCAGGAATTAACTTATCTGTATGCAAAGCACGTTACTAAAATGGAATGCGTGCATATATCTCTTTTACTGCATACTTTATTCAAATCATGGGAATCAATGTTTTCCAAAACAAGCATATTAATGAGATTAATTCTGTAATGAACTTCATTCAATACGCTGAACTTACAGCTTGTTTACCCATTACAAATGCAGTGGGCATCCATTGTGCTATAGGATCTACTGTATAATGCAATATTCACAGGCTACTTTGCAGCCAACAGACAGCATGAGACCCTCGGTTAGAAAGGGTGTAGCCCAAAAAGCTTCCAGGATCCTCATCCACTTCCTCCATGGGCCAACTGATCAGCCAGCTAGCAGGAAATGGATTGTTCGTTTCCTGTTTTCATTATTAGAAGGAAATGAATCAATCTGGTCCCTGCAGACCAGTTCATCACCTGTTAACATCAGCCAGAAACAAGCAATGCACAGTGCACCACTCTTACCAATCTCTCTATTTTTCCTTTTTTTTTTTGCTTGCTTGCTTGTTTGTTTTTTGGATTATGTTCCACTGCTTCCAGCAGATATGCTTCTATGGATTATTATGCATCTTCAGGTTTAATCAGGAAAAAAAAAATCTAATCTCTACTGTGTTATCTAGAATATCTTTTCACTGGTGCTGCTGAAAATACATTTAAAAGAGCACAACAGACAAAACAGTAAAAGAAAAAAAAAGGGTAGGAGGATGTATGACTTGTAAATTTGGGCAGGAGGAGAGGAAGCAAACAAGCAGACATTCAACTGAGTATTTCTTTTTCTCCATATGATTCCATAAAAAAAATCTGACAAATTAACTCTACTTTGTCATCAAAGGTTTCCTTCTTTTCTAAATTTGGTAGCAGAATATGAATTTGAATCTACATTAACCCGTCTTTCTATTAATCTAGCTGCTGAAATAAGTTGTGCCCTTTTTAAAGAGGCTAAGCTTCCTTTTTACGCTTATGAATGTGACTTTTCTTTTTTTAAAAAAATGATATCCACGTGACAGTTCCATCGAACAATCAGCTTGTTATAGAGCTTACTGCAGCAGTATGAACAAGATCTGAAGCTGGAATTGAGTGATTAATTTCATATGCCAGAGGAATTAGCCTGCAATACATATAATAAAGGGCAAACTACAGCTGCAAAGATGGCATGCTGCTTTACTGGTTTTTCCATGTATTACTTTGTCAGCTGGCATTTTATAATAAAGGCAGAGAAAATATATTTACATTAACCGTCTCAAAAAGCTTTGCATGAATCCTTACATCATTTTTATTTCACTATTTAAAAAAATCTTTTTTTGTTCTTTGTGGTCTTCGATTTTTCACAGTAGCTGGGAGGAAAAAGAGAGAAATTATATCTGAGTTAGAACAGACTATGTTGATAAATAAAGCTACACAGAACACTTCAATAGACATATACCAAATAGATATAATTATCATTGAGAAGGGGCTGTTTGTTGTTTTTACATATGCATTTGATAAATGAGTCCACTAATACAAGTAGCAACTTGGCTTTGTTTAAACCCACTATTTACAAATTGTGGGGCCTGACTTCCTTTGTAACTGCCCATAAATCTGTTTGGAATTCTCTGAAACACCATCAAAAGAACCTGAATTCAGAATTAAGGTGTATGAAACTACTTTTGAAAATGATTGCTGTATTCTCCCACCCTGACATATATCACAAATTAGAGTGCACTGTAAAATACTGTATGCTCCATTATATTCTTCATTTATGAAATTTATTCTAGCATGACTTTTCCAAAATTGAAGGTACTCAATGCAATTTGCAACTATATTTATGCACTGGCATTGTTTTTTTCTACATTTAATAATTGATCTAGTTCTTCCATTCATCATCTCTCTGTTCCAGAAACAGGGGTGAACCAAAGCCACCCTATTATTTCAGGATAAAAGGGCTGAGATCTTTGAGGGATCCAGGTCTGGGTTTGTTTTCTTAAAAGTAAAACGTTTAAATTAGATATTTATTTGTATTGTCACTTTCATCTGTTTTGAATCAAGTGGTGGGAAACAAGTGCACTCAGTTTTCTGAATTCATGCAGAGAGAGCCTTGGGACTGCAAGACATAGATGCTGCATGTTCACAAAAGCGATGTAGATTCCTAGAAATTTATATTAGATTGGCACATCTAATTGCAAACTGACTTTTGCAGATGAGCTGTTTCACTGGATGCTAGGAAACCTGCTACTGAAATATTCAAGTATTTTTAATTTCATATATTTGCTCCAAGATGAATCTGACAGAATTCTTCTACATTCTTATTCCATCCCATCACTGGTTGCAATGAAATCATGATCCATATTTTAGGGAATTAGAATATTGTTTCTTTTCAATATTCAGTATTCCTCCAATTCCTTCCAATCCTCACACAAAGATAGGTAAGAGTAACAGAGTTGGAAGGAACCTTGGAGGTCATCTAGTCCAATCCCCTGCTCACGCAGGAGAGCTATACTAGGGATTTGAACTGCTGAACTGCCGACCTTTCTGATCGACAAGCTCAGTGTCTAAGGCACAGAGCCACCTAGATTAGAATGACTGATGATTGTTATTCCCAGTTTAATTTTGCTTCTTTCATTTAAATAAAGTTATAGGTTCCATCTCTGACAGTCTCGTTTTTAATATTGCATATGTCTTTCTAGCCATCTATAAAAAGTAAAACTATTCCAGATAATTTTTTGTTAAATTCTATTCTTGTAATTTGGTCTTTCCCATCTTTGGAGATCTTTACACCTTTTACTTTTTATTTATCATTAAAGATTATTTATCATCAAAATTCAATAAATGCAGGCAGAGAAACACAATGAAGTTAAATAAAAGCAATGGGTGAAGGAGGATAGTTAAGGAAATTAACAAAATTACAGATTTTCTGGACAGAAATAAGCCAGCCATCAGATATTGCCAGGGGAAAACCAAACCCTGCAGTTTTTAAACTGTCGTTTTCTCACTGCAATAACAATCTTACAGAATTTGGTGATCCTCCTGAATATTTCTGTTCAGCTGTTATTTAACAAAAGCAGAGCATTCTTCACATCAGATCAGCCCATCTGGGAAGTCTTTAATAGTACTATTAATTCAGAGTGCCATGCTTGATAAAAAGAACAGCACAATAGATTGTGTAAAACTGTCTCGATTGCTCCGTCTGTTGTGGCCGTGTATGGTTGAACCTTCTCTTCAGGACTATTAATGGCAAAGCATTGAGCCTTGCTAATGAAAACACTCTTCTGTATGGGACAAAAAGGCTATTATAAAAGTAATTAAGTAAGGAGAAAGGTTTACCACTGAAGACACAGTTACAGTAGTAAGGGTTTTTGCTCCTATCTCTAGAATTCCAGCCAAATAATGCACTATTTAATTTCCAAAATTAAAAATTTCTAGGGCCCTGATCTTGTCAAAAATATTGTGACAGGCCATAATAATCCAGGTACAAGATTATGGTGTTTTTTCAAAAAAAAAAGTAAAGCTATCTGGATCGAAGAATTATCTTAAACGCAATGGGGGACAAAATATTTGCAAATATTGAATTAAGGGACTGGAAGGCCCATATGCTTGAATTGTTTTTGTCTTTTCTTTCTTTCTTTGAAACAATGAATAATTGGAATAAAACTTCTAAATATTTAAAGTCTTTGACTTTGCACAAGTAGGCATTTATTTTCCAGTTATGAAGGGAAATATGAATGACTGAATTATAAAGGAAAGGTACCCTATGAGTTTTGAAATGAAAGATAAGATATACATTTATAAATGTATAATGTACACACGCCTGTCCTGCAAAGCGAAGCTAGGGATTCACTACCGAGCCCACATCTGACAGCAAATCCTATTTTAGACATGTCATTTTGCAGAAAATGGGATTTGCTTTGCCTTCACCTGAAGTATATGCTAAGCTATACATCCTCACCAGGCTCAAGGTTGACGCAGCCTTCCATCCTTTTGAGGTAGGTAAAATAAGGACCCGGATTGCGGGGGCAATAAGCTGACTTTGTATAAAAAACAACACCGCTTGGGAGGAGGCAGAGAAAGCCCTACTAAGCAGGTATATACAAAAGTATGAAGGCTATTGCTTAATGCATTGTAAGCTGCCCTGAGTCTCCGGAGAATGGCGGCATATAAATCGAACTAATAAATAAATAAATAAAATCCTTGCTTGCTGCCATAAAATGGGTCAATGCGGCGCAAGCAGAGTTCCGTGTATAATAATGTGAAGTACATAGCCGCTTACGGTCTTAGCGCTCCATTATACCAGTCAAAAGTATTAATGGTGTACTCTAATTAAGCCTGCTATTAGTAAGCTGCCAACTATCTCCTTGGAGTCCCGTCATGTAGCATCCTCAGAAAGCTAAAAGAAGTGTTTGGCTTCAAGCACTGGAAAATGGTTATAGTAGTAACTAGAGACTGTCTTGCAGGCTCACTTTCCAACTTCTGTTCTTAGTCTTGGCAGGATGAGGTGTTGATGGCAGGTGCTGGATTTGCTATAAATGGACAATTTATAAACAGAGCTGACAACTGGGAAAACAGTGTATGCGTGTGTTGGGGAGGAAGGGGGAGCAGAATACTAGCATTTCAGACACTGATATTTGATTTCCTATCAAATGGCCTTCAGCACGGAATATTGGTAGCTACTGTTCTGAAAGGAAACTTAGATCTAAATAAATGCTGCTCATATTATAGTACTATTAGGGTTAGAAATTTTCAACAGGCCATTAATGTTATTTAAGTCCACATGGCTGGCTTTCCTCCTCATGTTTTTTAATTGTTTCATTGAGTTAATAGTCTCAAACATTCAACAAAACAGTTTCTGAAAGATCACAGCACTCCAAGATTGTTTTGAGCTTGAAGTTTCCTGTGTAATTGGATTTGTTGCAAACTTTCTCCATCAGTTGCTAGCTTTCATCAGAGAAGTTGTCTTGCATTCAAAGGCATTTGAAAGTGATGTCGTCAAGTATTAAGTTTCAAGAGTCAAATTCAGAGAGGAGTCAAATTTGTACAAAGAGATACTTTTGAATTCAAGGGGCAGCTATATAGGCAAATAGAAAGCAAAGCTCACCACATCAATAGGACAAACAGTAATATATTTGTTTTGTTTTGAGTCAAAAAGCTTAGAAAACAATTGTTTTTATTTGGGTATCATTTGTCCCTTTATAATGTCTATTAGTCTTGAAAGACGACAAATAGTGTGATAATATTGATTCTTGATTCCAAATGTTGATGCAGTATGATTTGCACAGAATCGTAACATCACCCGTTGAAGCATATTTTAGACTTCCTGTAGAAGTGAAAAAAATTAAGGGTAGGAAACATTTTGACTAACGTGGTTAAAAAGAACTTTTTCACATTTCTAAATTGCTAACAAATTGTATTTAAAGCACCAGATATTTCTTTCTCCAATGAAATGTTTTATTTTAAAAGTTTCATAACATTTTAAAGGAGGATTCTGCATTTTCCTGTTCATTTATCCATTTGTTAAAATAAGTAAATAAAACTGGTACACTGAACAGACATGTCAAAAACTAGTTCAAGCAAGAGGTGCATTTCTATGGAAGAAATCTACATAGCAGGATTGTTTCTCATGCCTAAAATGATTTATCGATATCTCAGCTACTGATAAGAATCCTCCTATCAAGCTCTCAGTATTCGTAGTTTATATTTCTTAGGAAGGAATAACATTTGAAGTTAGGATGTTATGAGCATTACCTCAACATCACTGTGGGGGAGATGATTTGTATATTCCCCAAATGATAGACTGCTGAGATTTTCCCATCATTCTGGGGATGTTGTCCAGAATACTCCCTTCCACTTCAGCTCATACTTCTCATTTTAACTGGACAAGACAGCATATTTGCAAACAATTCACTCTGTTTTAGCCACCTTTCTTTTCTATCTTCTAAGAGAGCCCACAGGTTTTTTGTAGTATGTTTACTTCCTATATCATGTTTTAAATTAAAAGAATCTAGAAAACTTAAAATGAAGGCAGCAGGAGCCAGAACCTAGCAGACATCAAGGAAATATCTATTCTTAGATATTGTTGTACTCCTCATAGTAAGATTCTCTATATCTGACATGGAGTAATAGAGAAGGAAAACAAAGAGGAAGATAAGGGATAGTAAACAGTCCCTGGGTTCTGCCTTTGATGTTCTAAAGTTGAAATCCCAACCATCTATTGCATTTTTTGACTAAACATTGGTTCAAATAGTGCAGCCTTATCATATTTCTTCAAAAGGCAGGACTCCATGAGTTCAACTGGATTTACATTCAAGCAAATGTGATTGGACTTGTTCTTATTAAATAGTAACAAGAATTTTTCATTCTAATTTATGATAGATGAAATCCCACAATCCAAAAGGCCACCTAAAAGAGTAATACTTCCTATAATTTAGGAATATAGTTTCCTATAATTGAGCAGAAGAGCAAACAACATATTAAGGAGAGAGAGAGATGTCTGGAAAGGCTGTCATGGTATTAAAACTACACTGGGCAAATCGAAATCATTTTCCCCCTGAACTGTATTCTTTACAATATATTTATGTTAGATTGAAAGCATTTATAACGTAACAGCTGTGCCACCCCAGGGTATGTTATGCTTAATATCCAGCTGAAAAAGTTTTGTGAAAAACACAAACTTTGCTCACTCTTTTTCCCTATATTTTTCTTTTCTACTAAACCATGTGATTATTTTATTTCTCTTCCATTCTTAATCATATTAAGCCTTTGAAGATACTGTAAACCTCAATGACATTTTTTTTTAATTTCCTTCAGGGATTTACTGTAAAGGGCCTTTTTTTTGTCAATGGAGAAAACCTGGTGTGTGTCTTTTCTACTGTTCGAACCAAAAGCAGAGTTGTTGTTTTGTTTTGTTTTTTACAGAAGGAATTCCTCTGCAACTTGCTTTATTGAAACATCCAGAAGAAGTAACTCCAGTGAATCTACAAGAATTATAACATATACGGGCAGGTCAAGGTAACTGAGTAGCAATAAAAGATCATGGAGCCACTTAACCAACCAAAAAGAAACAATAATCCTATGTACTATAGATTCTTGCAATTGTCTTCTACTTTGCACAGGTGAAACAAAGAGCAATGCAGATGTACAGTAGTCTTATCTTTTGTCTTGCTGGGACAAGGGAATGTTGCAAAAATAAGAATTTGACTAACGAATTGTAGTTTGGCTGACTTAATACAGCTCTACAAATGTGCTGTACTTTGATATTCAAATCTTGACATTGTTTTCTGAGAAAAATCTGCAGTTAATCAGCTCTGTTATATTATTTTATTTCAGTATCTAAATTCAGGAATATTCCCATAATTCCTTTTATGAGATATTACTCATACTTATGAAATAGTCAATTCTATATAGGTCTAATTAGAAAGCAATCCCTCAGAATTTAGTGGGATTTACATTTGCATCCATGGAAGAAAATCTTTCAAACCTTCAACTGATTTCCTTTAGATTTACTCCTGAATAAATGGGTAGTGCATACACTTACCCAGGAGTAAGATTCATTCTGCATAATAAGTTTTATTTATGAGTAAGCACCTATATCATGACATTGTTAATGTGTCCGTTTCATCTGTGGGACTTTATGCATGCAAGAGGATTTTGTGCAGTCCTGCCTAGAACTCTACTGGGAGAGAATCCACTAAGCTGTCACTGATGAAATGACTGTGACATTTTTGAGTGGAAGACAGCTAGGTATATATAATTAAAAGGGCCGGTGAAGTGGTCTTTTCACATTAGCATGGATCAAATGGGAAATGGCACATGGAAACGAAGGCACATCAACACCCATGAGCTCAGTGCATTAACTCAAGGTTAGATTTCAGCACACAGATTCCTGCCAAAAGTGGGAGTCAACTATTAATATGGCATTGCTTTATCTGACAGATATGAATACACTTCTATGTTCTTCAAAGATGAATTTACAACAGTAATCTAAGGACTTGTTCACATACAGTAAGAGCTCAACTTTAAAGACCCATTCAGCAGATTTCAAATGAAAATACAAGAATCGGAATTTTGATTTTGCTCCCCAAATAAGAGTCGACGTCTGCTATGTGGGAAGAAAGTCTGGATAGTGATGGTTTCTGAAGATGGGTTAATATTTTTTTTTTATTTTTATGAACCAGACTGCATTTTATACTGCTAATGGCATGAGATGTGTAGGTATTTTTGTAAACATTTTATTTAGTCTACCATGTTTTCCAAAGGTAGTGAAAGGCCCTATGAGGTTGTTAGGGTTTTCCCTGTGAAGCTGGAATGAAAAACTTCAGCTCAGCTTTTGACAGATAGCTATTATAGCTACTGCTCTAAGCATCTGCCCAAATTCACCTCCTCCATCAACACAGCCCAAAACTAAGTAGGGAGAGTGATTGATGGATGTTATTTTTTTCTCCTGGAAGACTATCTACCCATCATGGTATTGCAAGGACAGCATCACTTGCAAGCTCATTGCTAAGCAAAATAGAGATTAGCTATGGGGAAAGAACAGATTGTGCTGCTATACTTGTGTGTAGTCCCACAGACTGGAGAACAGTATATTAGACTTGTTGTCTAGATGTGTCCTTTGGAAGCAGCTTGGGGTGGAGGATGTGCATGAATAGGAAGGTGAAAATATAGGCACTTCGATGATAAAAGAAATAAGTTAGCAACCACATTTTATAGCTTGTTCCCAGTTAGTTTGTTCCCTCCAAATCTGAAATCACTAGATAGAAAATATAGACTGTTAAGAGTAGGGGAAAGGTGATTGGCCAATTTGTCCCAAACAAATGTATACTCTATGTACAGATTTTGATTAATTCTTTAGCTCCAAAGCCATATATATTGGTCCTCATATAGTTTAAGCAAACTAAACCCTGGGTCCATTTACCTTTGTATTTTTAACTCTGCTTGAAAGTGAATTTTCCCAGATTTTGGCAGAGGCTTTTCCTAGCTCCCTTTGGTGATGATGTCTGAGCTAATTAGCTAGATAGTTAGAAACTACACGTACATAGTTTATTATCATGGACCTGAAATTGGATGTTTATTGATTGAAAATTCACAAATCAGATAACATGAAGAATGCTTCATACAAGAAATATTTTTGTCCAAATTCACAAAGATCTTTCTCTAAGTACCATAGAGTTGTTCTTCATTAAAAGGATACTATTCAAACTTTTTCTACTTCTGCTAGGCAAATTGCACAGTAGAAATCATTACATAGAAACGGCTAGAAAATCATTCTGGCCCCATGTTTTCTTCCCAAGAATTCTAGCTAATATGCTTAATAACTGCTTCAAGAAGAGAGGTAATATTCCTTCTGAGGATTTTGTGCCACACTGGCAAAATGCACTAATTACTGCTTGGAAGTCCCTGAGAGAGCCTAGGATACTTATTCAAGGTAATAGCCTATAAATTAACCACAGTTAATCAGACAATTTAATTATAGATTACCTTAGCCAGATTATGTATTTCAGTTTCATATAAATATATATTTACATGCAATCGTCCTCTTCCTTTAAATACACACACATAAATGCAATCTTTGCACTTAGTTTGCATTCAGTTTGGCCATGCTGAGAAGTCAAAAACAATATTCAGGCAACGGCTAACTACTTTTGTAATGCTGCAAAGAAAGGGGCCTAAGCACTTGAACTGAAGATATAGCCACCTCCTTCCCACCCAGCAAATAGTGCAAATAATGCACTATTGCACACATTTTTCATGAGCATCTCCTTTTAATTGTTTTTAAAGTTACAAGCCCAACAGTAAAATCATGAAATGTTGATTTCAAGCACACAAGTCATTCTAGTCCACCTTCAGATCATGGACATACAATGTGAACACATTTATGTTAAATTCCTACCAGATTTCTGTATGGTGACTACACATCTTTAGCACACTAGCACTGATGATGTTACTTAGTTTGGATAATGAAACATCTGCAAGAAAACAAGCAAATTTAGAGAGCACCAAGGACCCCTATCTATCTTTAATCTTCCTGAACCACCTTAGTTATTTCATGTCAGCTATCAGTGAAACAAAAGTCCACTTTGTTGAAGTAAACTATATGGCAAAACACACATCTACAATGGACAACTCCCTGTGCTTCACTAATCCCTTCTTGAAAATAGCATGCAGATAGAACTATAGCAGCCCGTCAAATGCAAAAGGGTCATGTGAATCTGCCCCCAAAGCCTATAATTTCTGATAGATACAATGCTTGGAAAGAAAAGCACACATTCCTTCCCATGAAGGATGAGCATGACATTTCTTCTTTCATTCCCATAACTCTTATCTATACCTGAAAGTGGGAAAAATGCAACTCGTAGTAGCACTGCCAAGCATGTTATCTTTGGCACCACCAATTTGGCAACCATTCTTTGAAGATAATCACAGAGTTTTGTAACTCCCTGACCCCTCCCTGGGTCTTCTGTGCAAAAGGAATTTAAATGAAACCTCAATCTTCTTCATTTTTTTTTCCACAGAAGAATTTCTGTTGTTCAAAATTCTAGCTGTGATAAATGACTGCTATTACTTAGAAAAATAAGGCCTAAAACAAGCTAATAGGAAAGTACCTCAACTTAACCTTGAGGCTTTGGTGCAAGATACAGGATTGTTGAATCTCATAACAGCCCTGAAACATGGTTGGAAGGGATCAAAAGCAGTGGAGGAATTCAAATTTTTTTACTACCGGTTCTGTGGGCATGGCTTGGTGGGCATGGTGTAGCTTGGTGGGCATGGTAGGGGAAGGATATTGCAAAATTGTGGGGGCAATAAGCTGACTTTGTATAAATATACAGAAGTATGAAGGCTATTGCTTAACGCATTGTAAGCCG
>JANHZT010002384.1:346728-361184 GCA_032468215.1 Stegonotus admiraltiensis
GGTGTAGGGTTTCCTGCCTAAGCAGGGGGTTGGACTAGAAGACCTCCAAGGTCCCTTCCAACTCTGTTATTCTAAAATTTCTGAATTCTAAACAGTGTCCATGTATTCAGTGCAGATGCCAATAGGAAAAAGACTTCTGCCTGAAGATTTGTACATCAAAAGATTTCAGGCAGTCCAGAAACAAAATAATGCAAAGATCCAGATCAATATGGATATGGGAAACTCTCCCATCAGTGCTTGTGTTACACACGAAGGTCTCACTCTGGCAATACCCTCAAGTCACATTATTTTTTTTATTTCTAGAAATGTCTGACCAGGGCTTATCTCACACCTGGATATATTTCCTCCTGCATTGGCCAAGCCTAAGTTAACAACACCCAGTTTGATTTCACCGAGTTCTCATGAAGTTGAGCGTGAACAACATTTATACTTCCAAGGATTTGGTTTTGGTCTTTAATCCCACTATGCAGCTGAAATGTTTGCCTGTTGCTGCTCTTTCTGGCTGGATAGTTCGTGTATTTCAAATCGGCAGCATCACCTGCCAGAACAGAGGATTCACTATGAGCATGACTGGAAGGGCAAAGGGATCTCGCAGCTGTTGCTTCCACTGACAAGATACCCTGCAAGTTCCTTAGTTCTTGTTCGTTTTATAAATTGACCATTCTTAAGAGAGGAAGGAAGGAAGGAAGAGCTTTCCATCTCCTGTCACCAAAGGTGGTTACTGAATAGCATCACTGTTTTTCCTTTGGTTAGTGGCCAGTGTTAGCACCGGGATCCTTAAAGGAGCTTTATTTAGCCAGTTAATAATATGGGGAGCCCAGAAGGCTGCAGAAAACAAATTCAGCCAGATTTCAGGGCTTGTGTGCTGTTCTTCAGCTGCTCCAGAAAGTAAAATAAAGGTGTCAATTCTTGAATTGGTTTTACAAACACGAATAATTCTGTGTCTTCGGTGTACAATGCTGGGCACGTAATTCACTCTGTAGAGTACAAACAGTGTGGAATTTACACAGAAATCTTTTTTAATCAATATAATAAGATAGTCGGGAAGCCGCAAGAAAGCTTTAATGAGACAAAGCTGAGCACTGATAAATGTGTTTTATTTTCTGTGATTTTCCATCACACTTCCAGCTCAGTTTGCAAATTTTAAATGTTTCAAGAAAAGGTTGTATGAATTTTTTAATACAATATTCCTTAACTTGTGATTTTCTGCAACAGTTATCCACAAAAGATCTTGTATTGCAAACAATTCTTCCCAAATATCCCCACTTTTGCATGTAGTTTTTCTTAATGGACAGAGGCTATGCACCTCTGAGCTTCTGAGGGCTTCAAGGCAATGAACAGAAGTTACAGAGTTTTGAGGCCTTTTCACTCAAAATACATACACTGAACCTGGGGGGAGAGATAATATATCTGTGCTGTCATCCTCAGGTCCTCTATCTAGCAGGCATAGGCTTAAAATAAAATATAGTCTGGCTCTTTGAAGGTCTTAGTGTTACACTGTTTTATTTTGATCAATTCAGCCCCTTCAAATCTACAGTCATTATAATAAGTGGGTCACATGGCTTTTATTTGAAATCCTTTATTTTATTTTCTTGCTACTTTACTTTCTTAAAAATAAAGATTTGTTGGGAAAGTATTGCAATTGAAAGAACAGTCTTTCTGATTTTGGAAAAAGTAAATTGTGGGGGGGCGGGGGGGTGGAACTCAGACTGGATTGTCATTTATGAGTTATGTTAATCATGAACTCTCCTCCCATCTGTTGATTATGTTTCTGTTTGGAGTTCCTTGTGTTTCTTTCACAGATTTTAAGAAGATTTGTCTGTATGACATCTGCTTGTTCTTTCCATCTAGATCCACCCACTCCCCTGCAAACAATAGTAACAGCTCTTGTGGGTTATTTATTTATTTCTTACTATGGATGTCATAATAGGAATTGCTCTTGTTTATGCTCTCAATTACTGTAAAATGGTGAGAGTCTGTTTGATTGCAGAAAGGAAAGGAAAGGAAAGGAAAGGAAAGGAAAGGAAAGGAAAGGAAAGGAAAGGAAAGGAAAGGAAATATTTTTTCATGACTTATCATAGCAGGACACGAGAACAAGTGTCAACAAGAAGGAAAAGTATGTCCAAGGGCAAGGAAGAGTGGCTATAACCACCCAGTGTCCTACTGAAATATGCTTATCTGCCCTGCCTATCAATGGTTCTGATCCGAATAATCTGGAAAAAAAGTGGCACTTATGATTGAAATATTTAATGCTGCCCTTTTTGACAAACATAATATTCTTTTTCAATCGCAGTGCAATCCTCCCCGTGCTTTTTACGCTGCTATCACCAGGTTTGGTTGTCTGTGTATGTGCTTTCCTAGCCATTTCATTTCACTGTCAGTGAAAGTTTTGTGCATACAACCTGTGCACTACCACTAGAAGTCCTCCAAAAAAATATTGTTCAACTGTAATTCCTAACAATGCAGAAGGAGGAAATATTAAAGGCTGGGACAGAATCATAGTAATTGCTTTGACCATGCAAAATGCTCAAACAAGGTGCTTGGTGTAGTTGCTCTCCTTGATGGACTACAACAGCTACTCTGTTTGAAGAGCTTACTGTTTGTTTTCTACATCTCTAAATGCATGTAGAGCTATTTCTTTTTCCTGCTGAGTTTGCCCAACAGCATCATCAATCAATATGGGAGAGGCTCTAAAGAGCTATATGTGATGCTGCTTTGAAAATGAGTTGCTTCACTCACATGAGCATGTGACAAGCCCTCTACATGGGGCTGCCCTTGTGGTGCACCTGGAGGCTCCAGCTGGTCCAGAATGCGGCAGCGCAGGTTGTTACAGGAGCTTCCCGTTACTCCCGTGTAACACCACTCCTACACGAGCTACACTGGTTGCCAGTGGTCCTCTGGATCCGCTTCAAGGTGCTGGTACTTACCTATAAAGCCCTTCATGGCATGGGCCTGGGGTACTTGCAGGATCACCTCCTACCGGCCTCCCACCGCCCAGTGCACTCACATAGGACTGCCCTCCTCCGGGTGCCATCGGCCAGACAATGTCAGCTGGTGGTGCCCAGGATGAGGGCGTTCTCTGTGGGTGCACCGACCCTCTGGAATGGGTTACCCACTGGGCTCCGGGCGGCCCCCAACCTCTGCTCTTTCTGCAGCGACCTGAAGACATGGCTTTTTCAACAAATTTCCTGATCTGCTGCGAGTTTTAATTGCTTGGGGATTTTAATTGGATTATTTTAATACTAATTTTATTGTCTTGTTGTTTTATCTTGTGAGCCGCCCCGAGTCCTACGGGAGAAGGGTGGCATATAAATATGAATAAAATAAATAAATATTTTGTAAAACACTCTTTTTTAATCCTTTTACGCAGCTCAGGTTCATAGGATCAATAAAGACTTTATGCTTAACAGCCCTTTTTGAACTTGAAGCTTTGACAGCATCAATTTTTTTCTGGTTCTAAAGCAATATTAAAGCCTAAGATGCCCAAAAAGGATCACTGGAGTTTATCTGCTATAGGTGGATGAGTTAATATATGGAAGTTTCTTCGTAAAGTATATATTACTACTTGAGGCTTACAGCAGTAATTGGCCTTCTCCAGGAGAGTCCATAGGAAGGACTGTGATGTGGCACATATTAAAATCTGTCAGAGCTTTGATCACACTATTGTGACTGCCATCTTGTCTTCTTTTAACCAGACCCTACAGTTCCCCATGGACAAGATTATCTGATCAATCTGACAAGGGAGCCTCAACCCAGGTTTGCCAGTTTCAATCCTCATCCCATTTTTAGTTTGAATACCAGACACATCTTCAGCCACATTGAGGCATCAAGCATATCACATTTTCTTTTTTAGAAACATGACATGGAGGGGTGGGGGGAAAGAAGAAGTGAAATGAAAATACAGTTTACAGATCACTATTACTGATAAAATATTCTTTTACACATTGCAATCCCGGAATGAGGGAAAGAGAAAAAGAAACTTGGTAAAACAGCCAGCACTGAAGAAGAAAGATTCCCATGCCTTGGGTGCCTGTTGTGTTTTCTGAAACATGTTTTCCTCTTTTGATTACAGAGCCTCTTCAATCTCCTTAAGTGGAATTAACTTTGTGGTCTGGAATTCTTACAGACCCCTGTTGCTCTGATCTCTCTGGCTCATGTTTTACTTCTCCTAAATTTCGGAGCACTCAGGAATGTATTAATGAGGCCCAATTACAGAAAAAGTGAAGCTTTCTAAATCAGTGTCATAAGTAAAGCTGGAATGCTTCTTTTCTTCCTTAAAGCAAAACAGAAAAAGCCCTCCTACATTAATTAAGTTTCAAATTAATCATGTGAGTGTGGCTTTCTCCCAGGATTTGAAAATGGCAAACTATACATAAATGTATAATCAACATCTTTATCCCAATAGGCAACTTTCAGTTTCATAGCCAAACAGCAGCACAATGTATTGTGATGACACCAATTCAGTTGAAATTTACTCTTAGGAAAGTATGCATAGAAAACAAGTTATCTGGGAAATTTAAAAATATTTTACACATATGCTCCAACATATAATGGAGATAACCAAGTTTAAATTATTTGATTGTCCATCTAAGAGGTGGTCCTCCTTCTCCTCCTCTTGTATTTAGGTTCTTTTGAGACTTACAGAGCTGAAGCCTCAAAGTGTGGCATTTGGGAGTATTTAATATGCCCAGAAATATGTCTCGTGATAACACTAGGTTCTCAGCTTCACTTCACTTTTAAACATTTTAGTTGATAATTTAAAAGTTGCTAAATGGGTAGCTGGCATTTTGCAACTATCCTCTGGTGTCAATTTTATTTCCCAGGATGTGTCTGGGGCTCCTGTGAACCCAGATATAGTCTTAGAAAATAAAAATGCTATATAACTACACATTTTTTGCAAGCCATGTGCTTTTTTGTCCATTCGGATGGTACTATCCATCTTTTTATGGCCAGTCCAATAGGGGAACTCTCTCTTTTTTTTGATCTTGGGACAGTTTAATTTCTCTGTTCTTATTCCTTGCACTTCCGGGAACGATGGAATATAAACCACCATAGTTCAAGAAATATTTAATATCTTGATTCATCCTGCTGTATTAACTAAGCTTCCTTAATTCCTTAGAGCAGTAGTGGTGCGGTGATTAGAATGCGGTATTTCAGGCTAATTCTGCTGACTGCTGATTGCCAGCAGTTCGAATCTCACCAGTTCAAGATTGACTTAGCCTTTCATCTTTTTGAGGTCGATAAAATGAGGACCCAGACTGTTGGGGACAATATGCTGACTCTGCTTAGAGAGGGCTGTAAAACATTGTGAAATGGTATATAAGTCTAAGTGCTACTCCTATTGCTATTCCTCCAAAAGACTATTTTCTAGTGTAGAATTAGCCTTCCAACTGCCTGCATAGCTCCAAAAGGAACATAAACTTTTAGCTAGCCCATTGGGACTTATCAAACTATTGGCATTAGTGGAGGGAAGATTCATCCACAAGGGACAATATGTTTACTCTTTGGAGCTCATTATTCTGTAGATGAGTCATCAAGTTAAATTACATATAGTTTCTATATTCAGCACATGACCAAATGTCTAGTATGTTTTATGCTAGATTGAACTTGACATAAACAAAACATGCTTCAGATAATAAATTCAAAACTATTCATTTTTTTTCTATATATGGTAGAAAATCAGCTACTTTTATGAAATACTAATTAAGGTGCAGATAGTTTTTCTCCAATTTGCTGCTTTCTGTTAACCCTTAGCCACAGACATAGTATTTCGACTATGCTATTACAGACGTGAGGTCATAATGACCTTAGTAACAAAAAGACATTCTATGTTTTCATGGTTGGATCTAAAATTGATGCATAGAGTACTAAACTAAAAAAATATATTGATCTCTATCAAATCCACATCACGCAGGTCACTTTTTGTTTCCCCATCCTTGAACTTCAATCTTTCTTCTCTAATTTTTACATTGGTCCATTGAATGATGGTGCTAATACTTTCTTTAGAAAATAATAATTTCCAAATCCCTAGGGGAGTAGGTGAATTTCCAAGATTTCTTGCTGCTGGCCGTAGTCCAGGTAATTGCACAACAATATTGTGACTAGCGGTTCTGGATCTATTGCTTCCAAAAGGTGCAGAAGACCATTTGAATTTGTTCTTGCCATATAAATTATTGTACAATGTAGATTGTACCTGGTCATCAATTTCATTGGGAGCTTCATCATCGCTGACATTAGAAGCGGCACTGGCACTCATCATTCATTACAAAATTTTCGTCACAATCCAATTTCACTTCACTCAGATCACTCTCTGCTTCTCCATACCATTTTAGAACAGTTTCTTCAAAGTTTGGATCACCAAATAGTACTCTTTTTGGCGGAAACCTTGGCCCCAACATTATAAAAAAAATATGTTATCAAAGATCTGCGGTCAAAATAACCAAAACTCAAATTCAAACGCCGCTACAGAAAACACCAAATAAAATGGAGGATGAGGTAGTCAAAGAAAGTAACTTGGTAATTTGGCCCAAATTTGATAATTTGGGCCAAAAATTTTGGACATAATATCAAATTGGAAAAATGGGAGAAATTATGGAGCAAAAATTATAAACTGACGATGTCCGTAGCATACAAAGAAAACAATGTTCTACAGGTGGCACCTTCCACCAGCAAGACTGTCCAAAATGTACCTGAACACCCCATCAACATGCTGGAAATGCAAACAAAATCAGGGAACATATTATCACTTATGGTGGACATGCCCCAAAGCCAAACAATACTGAGTAAAATTAGAATACATTTAGAGGAGATAACTAAGCACCAAACAGAGTTGAAGCCAGATTTTTTTTTTATTAGGAATACTTCCAGATACATACGGGGAAAAAATATAATATTTAATCATACACATTACAATATCAGCAAGGATATATGCACAAAACTGGAACGACAACAAAGTACCAACAGAAGAAAATTTGATTAGGAAAGTTTTGGAATGTGCACAAATGGATAAAGCCAGTTCGCACCACTTCAGGAGAACCTATGGCTAACCTTATGAGCAGTTTGGTGAACTGGTTGTTGGAAGAAATCACTAGGGCAGAGAACTGGTTGTTAAATTATTTGAATCCCACCACTGGATAAACTCACTAAAGAAGTACAGGATAAGGAGGAAACAGAATATTATGTAGTATGGGAGAAGTGGTATGAATGGTTAGAAGAGAGATATAAAGGATGAGGAAAGATTAAGAGAGAAAGATATAGGAGTAGAACTGTAATATTAGATAAATGGAAATGATACTGACACACAATATATGATTGAAATTTTAGTACACTGTTATCTGTAAATATATAAATTAACAATAGAACTAGAACTATATCAAAACTTTTTTATTTCATCAAGCTGGGCTGGCTTAACCCTGTTTTTAGTCATCGTATTGGGGTGTTTTAATTTTATGGGGCCATATTTATTTAATTTGTTTTAATTCTTTTTTAACTTTTATATAGTATGTTTTTATCTTTGGCTGTGCACCACCCCGGGTCCTTCGGGAGAAGGGCAGTATAGAAATTTAATAAAATAAATAAATAAATTAAACAAACAAACAAACAAACAAACATGTATAATATAGTAAAATGAAACAATGGAGAAGAATGGTTACACACGAAAGGATTATCAATGCGAAATTGTTGTGAAGAACAGAATTGTATAAAAATGTTTATGTTTGCATGTTTGTTTGTCAAAAAAAATTGTTTAATAAAATTTATTTTTAAAAAAACACCAAATAACTGATGCAAGTGCGATGCTGCATACACTCTTATTGGTGGGAAAACAAAAGCTATTCACAACTGGAATGGTCCATTTCTAAAAACAGGGGTGTTCCGAATATTTTGGAAAACTGTTGTGGCAACTATGACCGCAGGTCTGTGGTTATGGGTTAATATGGTGGATATTATCTCCCACAATTCTTCACCAGGCTAGTGTCAATAACCAAGAATAGTTGGAATCAAAGTCTAACATATCTAGCAGGTAGCTATTGGAAAAGCTCATGATCGATGCATGTATGACATTTTATTTATTAAGAAGATAGAATTACATCCTCCAGTAACTGAAGGCTAAAGTTTAAGACATAAATAAAATAATAATACAAATAAGACTAATAAGATGTAGGTTCAGGGCCAACTCAACCATAAAGCTGATGGGTTGATTTTGGATTATTTACTCTCATCCCAACCTATCACACATTGTTCTGAGAACAAAGTGAGGGGGAACACATTCAAAATCTTATTGTCATAAAATAAAGCCAAAATACAGTAAATTAAATATACAGGCAAATAAGAAAGACTGAGTGAAACTGAAGAAGTAATTATTCATTTCCATATCTGAAGAAAGAACTTCACCCAGATTAGGTTCTATAAACACAATCTCAAAGTGACTTTTAACTAGACACATTTATATTTACAATGTATGTACATTTATAATTACATATATCTCCATTATACAGTACATGTATTTATTTTGGTGCTTATGTACAGTATATGTATTTGGTGCTTATGTACAGTACATGTATTTATTTTGGTGCTTATGTAGATGGGGAAGGGGGATGAATGTGGAGAGAGAGAGAGAAGGAGGGGAGAATCTGTATGTGAAACTGTTTACTGCTTAATTTTCTTTACATGATGAGACAGGAGAAGAGAAAAGATTGTCTAAATCAGCAGTTTTTTCTTTGGATCACAAAAAGCATAATAATTTACCTGTCCTTCATTTGCCTGTGTGGGAGGGCTTGCTGTTAAAATGAAAACAATATATATATATATCTTTATCTATCTTCATCTACTAGTCTCAACAAGTAATCAAAATTTTATAGCCAAAAGTGAGTCAACAGAGCGTGATTTCTTTAAGATTTGTTACTTTATTTTATCAAACAGAAAATCCTCTAGATGTGTTGTTGAAATATTGCTGCCCTCCGCAGTAAACATGGACTTTGGCTATGATGCATGGTAATTTTGTTATATTCAGAATGGGGCAGAAGCACAAGAAGGGTAGTAAATAAATTTGAATATAATTAAATCAATTGCCGATGTCCTCAAATGAAACTAAGCATTTTGAAATACAAGTATTTTATTTTCTAGAGATTCCGATTTTCTTAGGAACTAAATGAAAGGCTCCTAAATGAAATGAAAAGAAGTATTAATATAATTGAATTCTATGTGAAATATTCAAAACTCGTTAATTTTCATTGAAATGATAGAGAGCTTTGGGAATTGTAGCAGACAAGGGAAGCAATGTGACATAGTCACATACCTGTACATCAAGTTCAGGGCTGTGATTCAGGGCATATGTGACCAGGATGGGTGTAGCATATCAGCAAAAGATAAGAGTAGGTTGATGAAGAAATAGGATATACCAGGCCTAGACATTGAGAAAGTTTCTGATTACACATACTGTACATTCACATGCTTATGGGCTATGAGGCAAACCCCTCTCATTCCTGTTTACCATATTTTTCAAAGTATAAGACATACCTTAGTTTTTGGGGAGGAAAATAAGAAAAAAGCTGGTTGGCAGGTGGATCAGCCTCCTGGAATACCCCCAATCAGCTGTTCCCAGACGTGAATTTTAGCAACAGGTTTCTTGGTTGCGAGTTCTGTGCCTTGCTTTTATTTGCTTTTTTCCCTGCCTCTGAGAGCCTCCGAAACAGGGCTTCAGAAAAAAGAAGCCTCTGAAGCTCTGTTTGGGGGCTTCTTTTCTGAAGCTTCTTTTCTGATGCTTTTTTCAGCCTCTGAAACCTCATTTGAGAAGCTGGGTGGGGCTACATTCGGAGTATAAGACACACCCAGATTTTCACCCTCTTTTTTGGGGGGGAAATGGTGCGTCTTATACTCTGAAAAATACGGTAGTTATTTATTTGGTGCTTGTATTTGGATCTTTCTTTTTTTTAAAAAAAAACTTCAAACAGATTACACCGGGCTTCCAAAAAGCTTCAATCCTGGCAGGGCACTCCTCATAGCATATAGTCAAAGCATCAATTACATTATCAGAAGTTTTGTAAATGATTCTTTCTCATTTTTTCTTGCTTACAAGTTGAGAATTGGGGCTGAGAGGTCATGATGTATCCAAGATGACACATGTCACAATATTCTGTATTGACGGCTTGCTAGGTTCAACTGTCTGCAGATTGGGCAAGACTGTCTTGCAATAATTTATAAAGATGCAAACATTTAAAACTCATCCCATTAGACCAATAGTCTATCTAGACCAGTACTGTCTATGTGTTATGGCAACAACTCTCCAGATTTTTAGGCAGTCATCTTTTGTACTGCTCGTGCTTGAATTCCATGAATTCCATGAATTCCAACTTCTAGCATATGTCAGGCCCAGCCCAAAAAACAACATAGAACAATCTAGCCAAAGTTCAGTTCTTTATTTACTTACATCCAATACACTGAACCTAGCCACACTAAACCTTTACTACTTTCATCTCGGTGGATATACCCTGGAGATTCTAAGGACTGGCTATCCTAACTCTCTTCCTGTATCTCTCTCCAGCTCTGGGCTGTGTTGCCTCTTCTTCAACTGTCACCCCCCTCCCCCCCCCCACACACTTGGAATGTACCTCCTCCTTCCTGGGAAACTGTTGCTTCACTGTAGTGCATTACACCACCTTCCCCTCCATAGACACCATCCCTCACACATATGGAACATAAGAAGTTCAATAGTTTCTAGAAAAGTTCTATATCTTCTGATGAAGATGGATATGGCCATTCCTGTGTAAATCTCAAGCTATGCAGAGCAGAACTGAAGCAAGAAAATAATGTTTTACCATAGTGTTTATGGAAGCTGTCGTATATATGAACTCGTAGAAACAGAAGCAGGGTTGTTCCTGATGGCATTTATGATCTTCAGAAGATGATTTATATACATGTGCATATGCTTCTAGTGATGAGAAGAAATCTCTTTCAAGTTGAGCTGGACTCTTGTGACATCAAAAAGGAATCCATATAGTTTTCCTGGCAGCAGTAGAGAAGTATTTGGTCTTGGTCTTGTTCCAGAATGTTGCTGCTTGTTGTTTTTGAAATGTTCATATCTAACCTACAACTTGGGGTTCTCTAGAGTTCCACAGTCAAATCCTAATCTATACTGGCCTTGCTGAATTTCTAAGCCCAGACAAGATCAACTGCCTCCTGCTGAAATGAAGCAATGCTAAATTTCAGAAATTTGAAGCATCTTTCTGTAGTATAATTTGTATTATTTCAAGATATGGCACAGGAGCATTATTACATTTGTCTCCACTCAGCTCAACTCTGAACTTTTTCCTTCAAGCCTGCCTTGATGACACGGTCAACTGGTTGAGGAAATAGGGGGTTTGGATTATCATGCAGAGACAATGTAAAATATGTCCATACATCTGTGTTTGCATGAATTGAATAAATGCCTTTTGCTATTATATGAAAAGCAGTGGGTATTTTAATAGGGCTAAAGCCTCCTTCATAAATTCATTTAGAAGAACAACTTCATTTAAACCATTTTGGAATTTGGAGCCTAACTCAGTTTTGAGAAACAGATTTGAACATATCTCCAAAGCTGCAGATCTATGGGGAAAGAGCTAATTGTGTTGCATATTTGCTTCTGGATTTAGATCTAATATCTCCAACACATGCTTATGAAAAATCAAGGTGTTTGCCAGATTGTTCTTATGAAAGTTTGTGACTAAAGGTCAAACTGGCTGCCTAATTATAAGAAAGTTATGAAATGGATTGCTAAGCAACTAAGAAGATTTTAGCCTGATCATGCTAAATACCTACAGACACAATTAAAGAACCATGGGAAAAGCAATTATACTAATGACATTTTCCCACCTAATTGGTGGTGATAATAAAGAGTCACATCCTTGGCTAGCTGTTATTGAATGAGAAAGAAAGGCATGATTGCAGTCTTAAAACTTGTCTTTTTCTAATTTCATAAGTGACAAAAAATTATGAATTATAAAACTAGAAGTTTATACATTAGGTCAGAAAATCTACTGGCAGTCAAAATCTAAGTAATTTTATGAATATAGTAATATTTAAATGTATGGTATCATTTTAACACTCACTAGGAAAAGGTATTTGAATAACATAGCAGAGGTTAACTTCCATTAATAAAAGCATTTTATCCCTGTGTTCATTCATTTATTATATTTACAAATTACTTCGATAAATAAGATTTTGGACCAGTTCACTGCTTCAAGAATGCTTAAGGTTCCATTTCATTGCAGCTTAATGAAGCCTCGAGAACTGAGGTTTTTAAATTGTTTGACCCAATTACCCCCATTGCCAGTCTTTAATAATGTCATTAACCTCAAAAAAAATAATAATCCATGTTTTACATAAGGGTCTCAGCACTAGCAGTCCCAAACTGGATCCTAGACTCACAAGTTGTTCCATTATAGCAATAGCGCTTAAACTTATATACCACTTTACAGTACTTTACAGCCCTCTCTAAGCAGTTTACAGAGTCAGCATATTGCCCCCAACAATTTTGGGTCCTCATTTTACCCATCTTGGAAGGATGGAAAACTGAGTCAACCTTGAGCCTGGTGAGATTTGAACTGCCAAATTGCAGGCAGCTGGCAGTCAGCAGAAGTAGCCAGCAGTACTGCACTCTAACCACTGCACCACCATGGCTCATTATCCCTAGGATATGCTCAAATTACCCCCTTGAGGGTACTCACCCCCACTATAACAAGCACTGGTTGAAAACTATCCAATACATGTTGCCAGAAAGAATTCTTCAAGATGTACAAAGCTCTACTGCTTAACCAGTGGTCTAAACTAATGCACCAACCAAAGCTTGAAAGTCAGTTTTCAGTCATTAATTTTAGGATTGAACTTCATTTGCAGTTGATTTTAGTCCGTGGACTGAGAAAGAACCTTTTTTTTTTTTTGAGTCTATCATTTCATGCCAACCTTATCCAAATGCCAGGTCCTTTTTCACCTTATTAAACAAACAACAACTGCATTGAAATACTGGCAGCTCTCATATGCAGGTTTGCACTAGCAAGTTATGTGATCTGGCGTAACAATAAAAGCGTAATATCTGATATGAAACTAATAAAAAAAATAGCCACGGGCTGGCTTGCTAGGAGCACTGCAGTATAAATGTTGAATAAAGAAAACAAAATAACTGAAGAAATGTGGCTAAATAATTGCCCCTCAGTTGAAAAAAAAGCAAATCCAAATATTATAGACGGTAATTCACTCACGTAAATTGGTTGTAGATTTGCCTTACCAATGTTTCTTTTAGTTGTTTCACTTGCACGAAAAGTCCATAATTCTTGATGCCTTAATAAATTTCAAATTCCAGAGCTATAGCCAAGAAGAAGACGTGCATCCATGACAAACCGCACTAATTCTAAAATCTTGTCAGCATGGCAACAATGGACAAGCTCAAACCATACCTGGTGCTGGGCCTGGATTTATTAAGTCTGAGGCATTAAGGGATTTTGATGTTAAATCAAATTTTGCCTGAAAGAGATCAAAGGATCAGAATGAAAAGAATAATACTTTTGTGGCTTTGTTTTCACAGTCTATGTTAGCTGAATTTTCCAAGTGGTTCTCAAGAGTATAATTTGCAAAATGGTCTTCCAGAGCATCCAAATAGACTAATAATATACCAAATAATAACAGATATCTGAATAAAATGAGAACAGTAATTTATGGCTTTAACCTTGGTGCACAGAAAGGGGTTTATTTAGAAGTATTCTGGATAGATGCATTCATCAGTCTTTAGCCCAAATTGCTACCCCAGATACACCAATCAAATTTAAATGCATGAAATGAAAGACTGTGTAAGGCATCCATTCAGAAATTCATAAAGAACTAACTCTGTAAATACATTTTTGTGTCTTTGCAAGTCTGTAATAATAGACAATTGCCCCAATCATAATTTTCCAGTTACTGGACAATCAACAAACACACAAATACCTCAGCCAGTCACTGCTGACTGATTGGTCAGAATCAGGGTACATTTTCCCATCCTTTCAGAGAGGCTAATTTCTTCCCCCTTTCAGAAAAGAAAAGATAAACTCTCACATGCCCACCATGATTATACCTGGAAATCCCAGTTTTGTATGGGACTCATTTATTCAGCCATGTCATTTCCAGAACCAGGTGTTTCCTCCAGTGGCTCTCCTAGCAGGTAATGTTGCCATCTGCTCCCATTAACGCAAAGACTTGTTGGTGGAAACTTTTCATCTCCACCAATCATTATGACTGTAGCAGGAAGAAGCTAGGAAATCAATTAGAATGGTAAGTGCCTAGTGATCACGAAGCACCAGTGATGGTAGGAACGAGAAGCTTTGCAAAGACAATGCTATTCACATCTGGTAATGTTCTAGTCCAGTGGTAGGCAAACTTGGCTCTTTCACACCCTGTGGACTTCAACTCCCAGAAGAGCCAATTCCTAAGAGAATTCCTAAGACAGT
>JANHZT010002384.1:397529-407536 GCA_032468215.1 Stegonotus admiraltiensis
AAAAGGAAGCAGTATGCTCCTTCCCATATTTGGGTAGACCAGGTTGCTTCGATAGAAAACCCATTTAATCTTCCCTGATACAAGCTGACAAAGTGAGGAGAACCTGTGGCTTAGAGGTTAATACATCTGCCTAATATGCAAGCAAGCCTAGGTTCAAATCCTAGAAGGGTATGGCTAGCTGATGAGAGTTAAATAGCTTGAAATAGATCTATACTAGACTTCCTTTATTTCTTTGTCAGTAAATATAAATTTATATCTTGCTATTATGTAATGTTATTATCAACTTCATTGTTTATATATATATATATATATATATATGAACAATAAAGTTGACAATAGCATGAGTGTACTGATACATCAAACCTTTTGGATATCTCCTTGAATACTAAATAAATCCCATAACAGTATTTTAAAAGAAGTAGTCTAATCAGAAGAGAAGATACTAACCAACATTTTTAAATTAGTGGTGGTGATTTACCATTTAATAAGATAATGCATAGTATTACGTATTTTTCACTCAGTTATTTATTTGATTAAAAACTATGTTGAATTAAACATTGAATCTCTTTCAAACAATAATTTCTGACAAGTCTTGCTTTTTCAACTTTCCTTGAAAGCTATTAAAGATTAAAAGCATACATAAAACTTCTGAGTAAAACTAAGGATACTTTTGTCAGACTGCAAATACTTTTGAGCCTATGTATGACCAGGTGAGTAAGCAATCAAACTCTCAAGTTTATTTGCCTTCCCTTCTCACTTTGGGGAAAAGTAGCCAATAATAATAATAAAAAAAAGAACTTCTTAGAGGAAAACAGCCATCGGGAAAATCATATTTTTCATTTTGAAAAGGTTCAGGACTTTGTCATGTTTATTTTTCCCCGTCACAGGTTATCTGCAAAGGGAGAAAATAAGTAAGAGACAGATATGACATAATGGCTAGAGTCTTCAGTTTAATCAACAGAAACCAAGCTTGAAAGTCAATGTTGCATTGTAAGTGTATTTGCTGTGGGTATACTAGAGTCACACCTATATTTACAAGTGTGAAAAGGCTACCTGTCCAAACATGCAGTGGATTCATTCCAGACAACTTGAATGAAATGCCAATGGTTATGGCTGTAGATACAGTTGTACTACCGGTACCTACTATAATTTGTTTTATAAAGTTTGAAACCACCTGCCTCTCTCACCAAGCATTCCTTACAGACAGCTGTGATACATAAGTTACATGTAAATTCAGTTATGGAGTTTACATAGAGACCTTGGGTTAGTTAGTATCACACCTTATGAGTTATCAAATGCTGTAGGGTTTATTTAATTCTAGTACATTCAAATGAAATACTAATGGTAAAGTTCTCCCAAGTTGCTAAACCAAGTCATATTTTATCAAATAACAGAATAACAGATTTGGAAGGGATCTTAAAGGTTTTCTAATCCAACTCTCTGTTCAAGCAGGAAACCCTTATACACATTTCAGACAAACGGTTGTTCAATCTCTTCTTTAAAACCTTCAGTGTTGGAGCACTCACAACGTCTGGAGGCAAGTCGTTCCACTGATTAATTGTTCTAACTGTCAGGAAATTTCTCCTTAGTTCTAGGTTGCTTCTGTAAGTCTATAAGTCAATCACATACAGGGAAAACTCAAAAAATGAAGAATAAGAAACACTAACATGTTGTATGAATCATCTTGTTGATCCCCCATGCATCCTTTGTCAACTTTAAAGATGCTTTCCTAATTGCTTCAGCTTTTGGAGTTAAAGAGAATTTCAGTCGTAGCAAACACTTTCCAGTGAAATGGTTCCTCAAGACCAGGGGTGTCAAACTCAATTTCATTGAGGGTCGCATCAGGGTTGTGTTTGACCTCAGGGGGCCAGGTGGAAGGGCCAGGGTGGGCATGGCCAGCTTGACATCACTCCTATCAGGGGGGCCTGTGGTGGCCCGAGCACTCTGCCAGTGAAAACGGGCTCCCAAGCTCCATTTTCGGCTGCCACAGCCTCCTGCAACCCTCTGACAGTGAAAGCTCAGGAGCCCGTTTTCACTGGCAGAAGCACCATGGGACGATCCTTCACTGTTTCTAGTGCAGCGCCATGGGCCAGATCTAAGTACCCCGTGGGCTGGATCTGGCCCCCATGCCTTGAGTTTGACACCCCTGCCTAAGAGTATCTGAAAATTATTTGTACACGCCCTACATAGTATCATATTTTTGGCTGAACATTTTAGTAGAAGTAGAAAAAAAACCCTTTGTGTCTCACAGATATCACCCACTTACTCCATGTCTTTGAGCAAAGTTCATTCTTACTGACATCGCCTGAGTTTTGTGCTTTAACTACAGACCATTGGCTGTCTAACGGACTATAATAAAATGCGGCTAATTTGTAAAGACCTGTGTTCACTGAAAAGTGGGTAAGCCTATAGGGGAATTCTTTCACATCCTGTTCTATTCTCCTCTAATATTTGACTGAGAAATGAATAGCCTCGAATTTATGAACTGTAAAAATGTGTCTGGGTAAAACGTGATGTTTCGATATTATATATTAGTGCTATTTTGGGGGGAAGCTCATTGCAACAAAATCATACAATGTTTTCAGCAGTGTGAGACCTCTGTAATACGAGGGGAAACCCACAATTATTGTCAATTAATAGTGTATCAAAGTAGATACAGGAAACTATTTTTAATGGTAAAATATGTGTTCTATATACATTTATTCAAATCAATAGAAAATGACAAGGTGTGCCTCACAAAAAAATAAGCTTTTTGTGTATAAAGCAAAATCCAATATTCATGTACTTTCTGTTCAACACACATACATATGCATACACATATATACTCTGTGTGTGTGTGTGTGTGTGTGTGTGTATGCATTATGATTAAAATTATTTCTATTAGAATATATATAGTTTAAAATGTTGATCTTGCAATGACTTTCTGTAGCAGGTAGAAGCAAGCCATATCATCATGGCAGACTTCACACATCATGGTAAACCATAGTTTATTTTAACTGTGTTCTTAAAGACATAATGGCCAGTGTCACAAACTGCAATTTTAAAAGATAATTTACTAGTGTCATACAGTAAACTATATCATGATAGCCAGGATGGCTACCAATGCCAAGATAAGACTTTAAAAAACCCAAAATGTATTTGCTCATTTGAAAAGTAGTTTGTGATGAAAAGATACTGAATTTGTTTTTTTAAAAATGCTAATGCTAATCAGAACTAATGCAAAAGTTAAGTCAGGAGAACCATTTTCCAAGCAAATTCCTTAGGATCATACCTTGCATCTTCTACCATGTTATATCTGATGTCCAGTTCAGCCTTCGAGTTTTTGTTTTTTTAAAGGCTTTCATGAATCAGTAATTTTTCGATGGACAAATCAAGTAGTTGTATGTTCTATAGGTCTTTTGTCTAATTAATGTTTTTTTTTCCTTTTTAGCTATCTCATGAATACAAATGACTGAAAAGAGATTACCACATGTACCACAACTTGAAACTAGTTGGCATAAATATTTAAAAGAATTAACAAAATGAGCACAACTGCTGCAAAATTACCATATAAAATGGCATATTGTGTCCTTTGAACTATGTGTGGTTGTTGCCAAGAGTATGTGCACAATGCGGAAGCTCTGAAAAGGAGAAAGAGGCTTAATTGCTCGGGGTGCCAGCTCTGCCCATTTATGGTCATCATGGACTAATACCAAACCTGACCGGCTTCTCACCTGAATCCCTGTTCCGTGACTTAAGCTTGAGATCTTACAAAGGCATTATATGTTCATTTCAAGGAAAGAGCCTTCTCGCCCTCACCCTTATCCTACCGCCAAGAGATGTGTTGCAAGCCAACTACGGTATAAAATACCCTTTCAATTGATTTTACTTTGTTATATCAACTTCCAAAGAGCACAACACAATGCAGGGAAATTAAGAGACTCTCTAGCTCTCTCTGCATAGTGCATATTTATAGACTGCATTGTAACATATATACTGAATGGCAGTTCAAGACCCTTCTAAGACCCTTGGATGTGCATGTATGGAATTTGTGTCAATACTGCATATGGAAAAAATATAATGTGACTGGAAAAGGAAAGGCTGGAAATTGAGAAAAGTCCAAACGTTATTTGGTGTGTTTGGGCTCATAGAGTTTTGTGAACAAAGTCGATTGAAGCTACTATGGTTATTAAAACTATATATGTAAATATATGTGAATAGGAAAGGGTTCTCTAGTAAGATATCCAAGATTTGATAGAATAAAATCAGTAAAGTTAAATGATGAAGGGGCTTTTGTAGTGTGGTCAGGAACACTTTAGAGTATTAAGGGAAGAATGCAAGCTATATCATTTCTCTCCATTTCATATCTGCTTACATCCTATTTGGATTACCATAGTATACTCCACTCTCAAAACATATTCATAATCTTCCATTTGTTCAATATCTGTTAGTCAAACTATAGACCAAAGTTGGGTTATACAGAACACAGGTAATTCCCAGGTTAATCTGTTTATTTGGCTATCAACATCTGGGAATAATCCAGATTTAAAAGCTACCACAGTTTTAAAACTAGGGGCAAGCTATCTCCTTTACTTCAAGCAGAGTCAGGCCTAGTAGCAGTTCTACATACTCCTTCAGGCAGCTCAGTCAGTTAATATACAGCAGCAAAGGAATGGGAGGGAAGTACTTCATGATACCGTTAAGTCAAGGAAAAGACTCAAGGGAAACACAGATCATATTTTTTTAAGGATATCAGGCATTGAGATTACTAGGAAGTCAAGTTCCTAGAAGATGTTAGAAAATTCTTTCTTTTGGTGAGAGAAGTTTAACAGTGGAACCAATTATCAAAAGAAGTAGGAAACTCTCGTACCTTGAAATTGCTTAAATAGAAATTTTTGTGCTTTAACCAGATCTTGCACTGAGAAAGCTATTGGAATTGATGGGATAAATGCCCTCTTCCAGGTTTATGAGTCTAAGACTAGAAGCTGCAGAACAAAAGTTATTTTAGCAACTAGTTCAATGAATGTGAAAGCTTTCAACCAGAGGTCCTAGAGCTCTGGCCATGGCCTCAGGAAGACAATAAAGTTCCTACTCATGAGAATGGTTTGGTTCTGAAGACAGTCTTTACTCACAATTAATTCTTTTTGAAAGGCCAACAGTGGCATTTATGGGGGAGTCTCAAAAAATCAAGATTATGGCCACAATTGTGCAACATTTTATAGGGCAACTTTTATTCTCTTTTATATCTGTCACATTTTTTTAAAAAAGGATGTAGCTCCAATTGCATAGCTGTAGGTGTCATTTTGACTATTTTATCCATGGAAGCAAGTGGACCAGCAATCCCAAAAATATAATTTGTAGAAAATGCTGACTGGATTATAACATGCTAGGCTAGCATTTATGGTTTGGAATCTATACTTGGTTGAGTTTACACACCAAATTAAGCCATCAATCATGGTTTAAAAATCATAATGTTTGAGCCAGACTATGTGCTAAGTCATAAATAAATCAGGTCAAGCTTCTGGATTATATGTAGTTTTATCCTGTTTTGTTTTAGTCTAATATTGCCTGATTGGTTGCATTAGTGTAACATAAGAACCTAGCCAGTTTTCTTGATTATATAACCTCTCCTTTGATTGGGACTGTAGCATCTGAATTTGGGGTTACAGTTCCTGAAACACACCAGGAGTTGAAAATCATGAGATTTATTGGCCAATCTAGTCCTTTATTGGTCAATCTAATCTTCTTTTTAAAAAAAGAAAAATATACCTAGGAATAACATCATAATATAAGCTAATCTGTTGCTAATATAAGCTTAACTGGCATTCCATAAAATGATTTTATGCTTTTCAACAACATTAATTATACCACAAAAATAAAGAGAAATATTTTGTCTCGTATTAATATGTTTTTTTGAGGTTATTAATACACTTTGAGGTCTGTCAGCTTTTATATGCAACACTTGACATTCACCAAATATTAGCCAGTGACATGTCATGAATGTCTACTTCAAAGATGTTGCTTCTAGCTCCTTTCAAGTAAGGAAAGCTGTCCAGAATAGTTCAGTATGTGCAGTTCAAATGCCTGGGTGTAAAAATATAGGGAGGACAAGGCGCTACGTTTAACCTTTTTGTTTATTTAAGTTTCTTTTAGGCACCCTGGTGCCTAAAGGATTGACTTTTTCTAGGCCTAGAAAAGGAGGGACAATTGGGGTGGAAGCCTCCCACCCAATCTAGCATAGGAAAGCTTTCTGTTGCCAGGGGCATGAGGAGAAAATTCACAAAACATCCTTTTAATGTGCTTTATGGTGTTTGTTCTGTTGCAAGAAAGCCAAGTCGAGGATAAGAAAGGTGATGGTATGTTCCAGGGATGCAAAAGCTGTGTGTGCTTAAGAGGAGTGACACAAGCAGTTGTATTTCTTCCTTTCCTTCTCCTGAGAGCTAGAAGGAAAGTTTTCCTAAATAACCAAGCAGAGAAGAATTGTGCTCCCAGGAGAGGGAATGCTAGTGTGTGCACAGTTACTCCTCCTCCACTCCTCCTCCTCCTCCTCCCTCCTCAGGCTTTCCAAAGGCTAGCTTCTGTCCTCTGACAGGAAGTACACAACGGATGTTTGATGAAAAGGCTACTGGTGCTTATCTGTCATTTGCAAGGGTGGGGTGTTTTTCTCTTTTCTCTCTCCCTCTCTCTCTTGAGCAGGGAGGGAGAGGTCTACTCTGTGAGTATGTTTGCTCTGAAAGATACATGACCCAGCTCTTTTTCAGAATTATTGGTTTCCTCAGCTAAAGCTCATCTACATGATTCACCGAGCTGTCAGATAGTTTTGCCAAAGAAAGCCTCCTAAAATCATACCTCTTAGGGAATAAGTCTGGTGAGGAAGGCCAGGCATGCACGTCACACAATCAGCCTGTTTTTGCATTTTACAGGAAGGAAGATATGTTGTCTCGAGATCAGTTGATGAGCCGACTTTCCTGTGAAGAAGAGGACTTCTCCCCAGCCTGCCTCCATCCTGTGAATTACCACCCCCGTAATTCCCAACCAGAACTCTCTGAAGCAGCTTTCGGTTCAGCTGTGCACAGGACTACAGAGTTCAAACATTAAGCAAACAAATAAAAACCTCATTGTGAACTTTTCCCGGTTTTAAAACCAATATTTCATGTAAAATGGACTAAGCAACAAAAGAGTGTCTGCCATCTCCAGTCGCTGTCTGGCATTCTAGTGTCCGTCTTCTTATCAATGAACCGTTAAAGCTATTGTGGTGAAATGGATTGGAGTTCTGTAATCATCGTTTGGACAGTGATTTAATTGCATTTAGGAGATTCAGTGGAGGAGATCTGAATTTTGGTTTCTGTTGAAGATACTACACAGCTGAAGTAGGAGGTGAAAGTCACCAAATTCTTTTCCATAATTGATGCTTGCCTGTTTCTTTCTAGCATAGAGTGACAAATGCAACTCAGGGATCAGGAAATTGTGGATGTCACACATTTACCAAGAGTACAGTTTATTAATAAGTCATACTTAATCTCAGAAGGAAATTGGTTGCTATTGTTAGAAAGACTAAACAAAAATTCAAATTTCTAAAATACAGTATGTGGATGTCTTCTTGAATGTATGTATGTTACATCCATAGAAAGCAACTAGATACCCTAAGATAATCCTGAGAGGTGTTTTCTCTATTTGTGTCTTTTGCTCTCTCGCTCTCTCCACCTACTCTGTGTGTGCATCAGGGGTGGATTCCACTTACCTTTACTACCGGTTCGCAGCAGAATCACACACATGTGAAACTTCTGCGCATGCGCAGATCACCCATGATGATGTTGTGGCGGGTGGGCGGAGCCTCCTGCCGGTTTTACTACCGGTTCTATAGAACCGGACCGAACCAGGAGCAACCCACCACTGGTGTGCATGATCTATCCAGTTAGCTGCTTGATCTAGCTAGAATTAGGAGAGGTTCAGTTTCTTCCAGCTGGTTACTCTTGTAGTACAGCATGCCAGGAGAGGCAAGCATGATATAGCTGTGATCTGTAGGAATGTTATTTTCTTTACCTGGTTATTTGTGGAGGAACTGATTGATATTGAACTAACTGAATTGACCACCAGACCATAAAATGCAGGTCACATGCTGAATTTGGTATTTTGTTCCATTCATGGACATGATCAACTTTTTCCCTTGTAAAGGATGGATCACTAGCTGATTCAGGTTGACACAGTGGCTGTAGAAGTAGTGATTTTATTCATATGATTTGCCCATACAGGATTTTGGGTCCAAACATTCTCTCAAAAGGAGCAGGTAACTGTAAAGTTGCACAGTTGCATATCATGTATATTTAAATACCATTTATTTATGAATTATATAAGGCCATCCAACATTATGATGACTCGATAATATTCTAGTCAAGGGATAGGCTGACAGGCACCTACAGGTGTTCCTATTGTTTTCATTCAAAATATATATTCTCTTTTTTGAAATGAAGAGAAAGTGGTGCCTTCTCCCAAGTAAATATGTACAGCATCAAGCCAAAGAAGCAAATAGTATTTTATTTTTCTACTCATAGCTGATTTTAAAATGAAAAATTACATTTGTTGAAAGGGTATTATTTATTACTATTGTAATGGTTGCTGTTTTTTCAACATTGTTAAGTGGGAGTGCTGATGAATTTTTATTAGTTTTGGTTTCATAGCAAGCAAATACTATTAATAAATTCTAATTATAAGTTTAAGATACAAACCTAAACACACGTACTTAGAGGATTTATAAAGAAATGTTTGAATTTCTATCCTTCATTATACAATAATCTATCTAATATATGTAACCCTGGATAACTTCCCATGTTTCAATAATATCAAAGAGAAAACACAATAAAGACACTTCTTCTCATGGGCTTTTTTACACTGCAAATTCTGAACAAAGATTTCAGAATGATGGCAGGCTGTGTAACCCTATCTATTCGCATCTTCAGCCACCTTCAGCAATAAAAATATGACACCACCAAGAGAAATTCAAAAGAAATTATCAGACATTGTGAAAACAAGGTAGAAAAGCAGAAGCGTCTTCTATAAAAAGAGATTTTTTGTGAAATTTAGATTTAAATGTAGCATTAGACAGGATGTTAGTCAATCCTCCACAACTTGTGACTACCTAAACCAAAGAAACCACAACAACTAAATATCACGGCCCACCAAGCCTAAAGATAGCTTTTCTCTTATAGCTTGCTTCCTGGAGTTGTGAAAACACTGAGAGTGTCAAGTACAAGAGAGGTCACAACACATGGCTCTGGGCGAGTCGATTATGATTTGTACAGAGGTGAATAAAAGTACCATAAGTTTAACTGAATGATAACACATGTTCATAATGAATAACTTTTGGTCAATGACAGAATTTGCCAATACTGATCAAAATGAAACCAAGGTGAAAAAAACTTGCTGGAAGACATGCAGCCAACTTTTGTGGTGGAGTGATTCATTTGCATGTCATTGGATGGATATCAAGCTCTATGGGTGGGCACCAAAGTTTGCAAATAAAACCTTTGCTGTACAAAAGCAGTCCAACTGCTGTGACAGGAAATCGACAACAGTAACCTTTTGAACTTTCTGAGAAAGTCAAATATTGCCTAATGTTGATGTATGTCTCCATAGCAGCTGTGTGACAAAAGATGTTTATATCTTTATCTGAAGAAAATATTAGCATCCCCAAAACGGACACAGAAATAAAGCATAGGTTTTGTGATCAGAATTTTGAGATCTTGTCAAAAACAGCCATTTCAAACCAGCCCCTTATTCTGAAACAATTGCGGATAAGCAAGTATCTGGGTGCAAATATTCCACATATGCCGCAAACTCTATTCTGACTGAACTGTAAACTGGACATCTAATTGTACTTATTTTTTAAAAAAAAATCAGTTTATTTATTTATTTATTGTTTGCATTTATATACCGTCCTTCTCCCCAAGGGATTCAGGGCGGTGAACAGGCACAAATAAAATAGTAAATACAAATTTAAAAACAGTTTAAAATAAATTAAATCTTTTTTG
>JANHZT010002385.1:102625-113012 GCA_032468215.1 Stegonotus admiraltiensis
ACAGATGTTGCCTTTGGAAGTTGTGGCAGCTTCATCACTGGAGACTTTCAAGAAAAGATTGGACTGCCATTTGTCAGAAATGGTGTATGGTCTCCTGCTTGAGCGGGGTGGGTGGGTGGGGTAGATGACCTATAAGGTCCCTTCCAATTCTGTTAATCTGTAAATATGGATTGCTGTTGGAAACAGTTGCTAGAGTGCTGCGCTCAAACTGCATTAACCAACATTCAGAAATCTGTACAGCCACAACAGCTCTGCTGGAAGTCTTCATCGGGAACATTGATGTGCAGTATCTGAAATTTCAGATCCATTTTGGGGGATGCAGATCTTGAGAAAGTTCCAAACAGAGACTCATAGTAAGCAAAATACATGTATTACAAGAAGTTATGTGCAAAATAAATGAAAAAGATTTTTTTAAAAAAAGAAATGATGATTGATGAATGTATTTATAACCAGTGGAATGTATAATCAGTGAAACAGGTTACCTTCAGAAGCTGTAGGTGCTTCATCACTGGAGGTTTTTAAGAAAAGACTGGACAGCCACCCGTCTGAAATGGTATAGGGTCTCCTGCTTGAGTAGGGGGTTAGACAAGAAAACTTCTACCAAGGTCCCTTCCAGCTCTATTCTGATTGATTGGTTGGTTGGTTGGTTTTACAGAAGAGCTCCCTCTAGTTGTATGTAGCTATAACTTACAGCAATGGGACCATAACTGAATACATATAAAATGGAAAGAGGCTGGTTGAGTATATCCTTATTTAGCCCTACATATGTCATGTTACTGAAACTAGGAACCAGGCTTGAAGAATATGTAACCTACGACTAGGACACAGATCTGTAGTTTGAAACCCAGAGGTATGAAGGTTAAGAATAAATGAATGATTTTGAACCAGAATTCTCAACTATGGTTTACTCAAAATTTGCAAATTGGCCTTGAGTGGTGTTTGCATCTTTACGATCAATTAGGAAATAGTGACAGCCCTTTCTAGGAGAAGGTGAAATGTGTGCCTTAGGTAACAGTACCCTACTTTGCTTCTAGAAATGCCTAGAAACTTTTGACTTCCCGCCAAATAAACCCACCCATACTGGACATAAGGCTACATTTTTGTACCCTTCCCTTGGGCTATTTTTTTTTAAATCTGTTATACAAGTTGTGCTTGAGGCACAACCACAGTTGAAGCAAAAGTAATGTGAAGTAATGTGATCATTAAGCAAGTCATCGCATCACCAAACCCAATTTTACAAACCTTTTTACTGCAGTTGTTAAGTGAATGATCTGGCTGTTAAGTGGATCATATTGTCATTAAGGGAATTCAGCTTCCCCAATGGACATTGCTTGTTGGAAGTCGGCTGAGGAGGTTGCAAATTGTGATCACATGACCGCAAAACACTACAACTGTCTTAAACACAAGTTGGTTGCAAAGCACCTGAATTGTAATCATGTGACTGTGGGGTGTGTGTGATACAATGGTCATAATTTTGAGGACAGGTTGTAAATCACCTTTTCCAAGGCCATGGTAACTTTGAACCATCATTAAACAAACTGTCATAAGTCACGGACTAGATATAGGCTGGCGTTTCTGCAATCAAATTGATCTGGAGGCATTGTCCCAAAAATGTATAAGAAGCTTTGTAACAAAAGCCCCCAAGGGTTTTTAAAAATAAATCTAACAACCAAACAAAAGGGCTTCCTGTGAAGGTAATCTGTGCTATATTTCTTTTCCCTTCCCTAACCTGGAATAGCAAAATGACAACTTGAGCTTATGAGCAGCATTTTGGATGCCCCTTGTGTGAAGGAAATGAGTTTTCATGGACGAGTTTCATGTTTTATTCATGCCACATTGTGAACTTTTACAAGCTGTTGTGTCTTCCACAAAACTCATGTGACAGAATAGATTTCCTTACCTTCAGAAGGCTCAGCACCCCACTGTGAGAAGGATAGTAGCTTCCAAGCCTACAAATGCAAGGCATAAGGAATGCATCAGGTAATTCCAGTTGCGGAAGGAAAAAGAAAACTTTTGAGCTAGAAACAACAACCCCCCAACTTCAATCGACAGAGCGTTGCCTCTAAGGAAACACTTTCAATTAAATAGATATGACAAAATCATGAGACTTTTCTGTTTGCAGAAGTGAGGAACTCCAAGGAAAAAAAAACTTTAATTGTGTTTTTGGAATGCTTGACTCCCACTGTATGTACAATTGTTTTAGAGTGTATTATCTTTGCTTTTCCTTTTTATTATTTATGTAGTTATTTCAAATTACGTAGGGAGTTGCACACCATTGAGCGACTCAAACAGCTTACAACTTTGGTGCTGGAAGATATCCTGGGTAGCCGAGAATGCAAATGAAATATAGAACAAACCAAATCCCCGGTTCTCACTTGAGGCACAAATAACCAGGCTCAAATGATCAGATTTTGGACACTATGTAAAAGCATGACACTTTGGAGAAGGCTGCAATGCTGCGGAAGGTGGAAGGAAAGAGAAAAAGAGGATGGCCTCCAACAAGTTGGATGAATGGGTGCACCATTGGAACAACTGAAGAACCAGGTTAGAGATAGATCATCTTGGAGAAGTTTTATCGATGTGGTCATTATAAGTCATACCAACTTGATGACAAATAATCGCCATAAACTCTGTAAATAAATAAGCATGCATCTGTTTTTTCACGTTGTGTAGAAATCATCATCATCAAGCCTTTTCATTAGGAATACCTAGATGGATTAAAATAAGTTTTTCAATTACTGCCTCTGTTCCATGGAACATCCATAGAACAGCACAGAAATGGGACAATTTGCCGAAGCCAACTCACTGCAGCCAACTCACCACAGCCAACCCATTGCAGGACAACTAGCCATGGCCATCTCACCATGGGACAATTCACTGCGGAACAATTTACCAATTCAATTATTTAAAATAAATATATATATATATATATATATATATATATATAAAAAAAAATTGTCATTCATATTTTATTCTGTCTTTCCTTTTGCATCCTTTCTTTAATGATTCTATTCCACCATTTCTTTGGTATTAGTGTAACTCTTGTCCCATAGCGAGATGTCCCCTAGCAACTTGGCCTTGAATTGTCATAGACCAGAACGGCATGTTGGAATTCTATTCTATGGCTGCTCTATGGAAGACCCATAGAACACCGTGTTGGCAACTCTGCCAATCTTCCCGAATGCACTTAAAACATGGTTATGTTCCAGGCATGGAAACTGAAGTCTTAATGAGTGCCTGTGATATGCTACATTGTTTAGATTGGTTTGGTCTCTTAGCAGCTGTATGTCTTGTTAAGTTTTATTCTACATTTTCTATTGCTGGTTTTTTTTCCCTAGTGTAAGCCACGCAGAATTGCCATCTGAGATAGGTGACTATTTAAATTGAGTAATTAAGTATGTAAGTCATGCTGTACTATGCACTCACCCCTCGATACCACAAATTGTGATTTTTGATTACAAGATAGCCTTTCACAAATGTTTGGCCACAGGGTCGTTTTTTCAGAAAAAGCAAAGGGAAAAAGAATGAATGTAAATACAGTGAACATAGAATTAGATTTGCCATGATTATGCCTTGTTATTCTGGACCTTATTAAAATGTGTATGGGTAATTTTACCTTAAGATTCTTATTCCTTCGGTCCCTTCAAATGTTTATAGAAGCTCTAAGGTTTTCCACATAAAAACCCGTCATTTCTACAGAAAAGAAAGAAAGAAAGCCTACTCTGAACAGATGGAGCCTTGAAAATCAATACAATAGAAAATTATTATTATTTGAATTCAGCTTAAACCATATTGTCTCCAATGAAAATGGCATGTTAGGCACCAGGCTCATTTCTCATTCAGCAACATCAAAAGATGGGTTGCTTTATTTTCATAGAACAGGGATCTGAAGAAATTAAAAAAAAGAGATAAAGGAAGACCCCCCTCCTAACCTGGGTTGTTCTCTAAGAAAAAATGAAGAAATTAGGGAGTACTGAGAGACAGCTTAGTATTATATGAAAAACAATGGCAAATTACAAAACATTTTTCCCCCTGAAGAAATGACATTGAGCTCCATACTGCAGAATTTTAATATCTAAATCCTTAACAAAGGACACTGGAAAACTGCCTATAAAGAATTTGAGTCTCTGTATAATTGAAAGATCAACACGTATAGGATTGCACTATATTAGAATAAACTATCTACGTTACTGCGAAAACAGACGGCTCTCCATGGGATTTTGACTTCCAATGCAAAATTGTCTCTCTTTATCCTTTTCTAAGTTACATTTTAAGTACACCCTCTCTTCTGCAGAACCTAACAGAAGAACTGTGTAAAAGCCCAGTGGTTAGAATGCAGTATTGCAGGCTGACTCTGCTGTCTGTCAGGAGTTCGATCCTGACCAGCTGAAGCTTGACTCAACCTCCCATCCTTCCAAGGTCAGAAAAATGAGAACCCAGATTGTTGGGGGCAATATGCAGACATTCGTAAGCCACTTAGAGAGGTCTGTAAAACCCTGTGAGGCTGTATGTAAGTCTAAGTACTATTGCTAAGCAGAGCCAATATGCATTCCCTGCTAAATTCAAATTGTAGCCTATGGCACAATTATATGCATGAAATAGTTCTGAGAATTCTATAAACAGCTAATATTATAGTTCTAGATACCCTTCCTTAATAATAAGGCTGCAAGAATATGAATAAGGGACTTACTCCTGTGGCAACTGATTGTTGTGTAAGTACAAATCCATTATATTTGGATAGTGTCTATGTGTATGTGTGTGTTATTTTTGAATAAATACCCAGAGGATCAAACTCTATGAATACTCGGTGGAGCAAATGATAAAGTGATCCCATGTTGAGTATCCTGGATGGATAGCATTTTGCTTTTGTTTCCCAGTGTGGTATCTGTCATCTAATGCCATCTACGCAAAGATAGAACTGTTGAAAACTGGACTGTGTCTTTATAATTCTGTGAGGACTCAATAAATAGATGGGTTTATCGGGTGCCTGAGTTATTTCTGATTTGCTGGCTAGACACAGGACATGAGAGATGGAAAGCTACATGCTTTGATTCAGCAAAGTTCTAATCAGCCTCTCAAAGAGGATATCTCCCACATTCTAAAAAATGTAGGGCAATGCTGTGAAAAGAAGGCAAGTAAAAGAAGAAATGAAGAAGGAACAAGGGGAGGCCCATTATGAATTTCTGCTTCCAACTACCTTCTAGGCAGAAAGCATCTACTGAAACTTAAGCATTTAATCAAGGAGGTAATAAGTAGCTAAACTGACTGTATTGACCTGTGTGTGTGTGTGTGTGTGTGTGTGTGTGTGTGTGTGTGTGATTATTATCTTGCATAGGAGTCCATGGGGAAAGTCAACCACATCCAAATGGCAAGCATAATTGAAGATCCAACCTTTATTTATGTCCATGTCATGCATGTTTAAAAGGTGCAGGGCTTTGACTGCCTGACTGTGCCCACCTGATCTACTCTGCAAGTCCTCAAATTGCTTTTCCTTGGTCTTAGAAGGGAATGTTTCCTGAAAAGTTTCCCTGTGAGCAACACTGTATGGTTACTGAGCTCTTGTGTTTCTGGATTGGTACAAGTGTAATGAGATCAAGAAGTAGAATAATACTTTCTATTTCCTTAGATCTGAGCTGAAAGAAGTCCAGCTCAAGAGTATCAAAATATTTATTCATTTATTCATTTATTCATTTATTATTTGTTTATTAAATGGCCACCAATCTCATCTCATCTCTGCAAAGCGATCCTGGGCTTCGATTCAGTTGTCATGGTTGTCTTTTACCAGGGAATTCTTGGAAGAAGCAAACTTCCTGAGTAGTTTCAAACTACCCCTTCTCCTGGTTTTTAAGACTCAGTTTTTCCTGGTCATGCCTATTTTTGTCACTGATCACATACTGTCCAATTTACAGCCAATTTATTCTTCTACCCAGTGGTAGGTTTCAAATTTTTTTATTACCGGTTCTGTGGGTGTGGCTTGGTGGGTGTGGCATGGCTTGGTGGACGTGGCTTGGTGGGCGTGGCAGGGGAAGGATACTGTAAAATCTCCATTCCCATCCCACTCCAGGGGAAGGTTAGTGCAAAATGCCCATTTCCTCCTGATCAGTTGGGACTTGGGAGGCAGAGAATAGATGGGGGTGGAGCCAGTCAGAATTTTTACTACCGGTTCTCCAAACTACTCAAAGTTTCCACTACCAGTTCTCCAGAACTGGTCAGAACCTGCTGAAACCCACCTCTGCTGCTACCCCAATATTTTCCCACTGTGATACATATCTTAGAAGGCAGTTTCAATCACCCCTGGCAGCAATGCTTTGCTAGCTGTGGATGATGGGAATTGATATCCAGCACATCCAGAGAATACCAGATAGGGAATTTTATTTAAAATCAACAGCAAGTTATATATACTCAACAATTTTCAGTAGTTCCAACTTTCTCTTCAAGGGTTGTGCACAGAAAGATTTCTTTTATTTCTTTCTTAGAGGGTGGTATTGTTTTATTTTGACAGAAGTCTGACATGTTACTTTATGGGATGGAAAAATGTAATTTTATAGCAGGTGTTTCATATAAACAGTGGAAATTGTTAACTTAGCTTGGAAGGAATATTCCATTTGAATCTCAACCCTCAGGAAACCTCCTTATTTTGTTTTAAAATGATGATGATAAATACCTATACATTAGATTACCACTTGTAATTTATGCTCCCTTTGCATGAACACATAAAGCGAATAATTAAAAATAGGCACCAAGACAGGAAGCTTAAGCTTTGCCTCCTCAAAATATAAGGATAGTGGAGGAATCTTTGCTCTTAAGAAAAAAAATTCTCAGATTTCACAGGGAAAATAATTGCCAACATGTAGCTCAAGTTATATCAGGTGATTTGCAAAACAGAGGCACATAGGTAAAAGTCTGTACCAACTATTTTTTTTGTTTGGGAAAACTACTTGTTCTTCCTTGGATTGATACAGAAGTCTCCCAACTCAACTCAACTCAACTCAACTCAACTCAACTCAACTCAAAATTTCATTTCATTCAATCCCAAAAAGCCATAATTTGTGTTCCATAAAAAAAAAAGATGGATTTTTTTTCAGGAATCATAAACCCTTGGGAGTGCAAATAATTTTGGGCATATAGGTATATTGAACCTTCTACTAATGTCTCAACTAAATAGCACTCATAAAATATCATGAGCAGCTTTGCTGATGCTGATGCTGAAGAAATGGGCTGAACAAGCAGTTGTTTCAGTTAAATGATGAAAAACAAAAACGATTGTGGATCCTGCCAGACCTTGACTTAACAAATGTGATTTATCTTGCGGCTGGTCCCTAGGAAGTGGCTGAGAAAGCATCAAGATGGATCTTTGAGAGGGGAAAAAATGCCATCCTACTCTATCTTTCATCTTATAGCTGGTTTTGCATCTCTCTGGAAACCTGGACACTTTGATTGTATGATGGAGGTTCTTTAAAACACTACGTAAGGAAAATCTCATCTCTACCAGTAAGAACAGAGCTCTGTTTTCCAGAATAATATCCTCAATTTAAGTGGAGTGAGTCAGGATGAATTACTTCCATACTGAATCACAGCAGGAGTGTGAAATTCCAGACAATTAGACTTGATTCATCAGGTGGCTCTATAGATCCTAGTGAATCTATGCTAGCTTTAGACATGTGGCTTCCATTTGCATACAGGAAGTCCTCAATTTACAACTACAAATGAACCCAAAATTTATGTTGCTAAGTGAGAAATTTGTTTTGCCCCATTTTATGATTTTTCTTGCCACAGTTGTTAAGTGGATCACTGTGATTGTTAAACAGTAACATGGTTGTTAAGTGAATCCGCCTTCCCTATTGACTTTGCTTGTCAGAAGGTTGCAAAAGGTGATCATGTGACCTTGGGACACAGCAGTAGTCATAAATATGAACTAGTTGCCAAGCATCTGAATTTTGATCACATGACCATGAAGAGGCTGGAAAGGTTGTAACTGTGAAAAATGGTCATAAGTCACTTTTTTCAGTGCCATTGTAAGTTCGAACAGTTCACTAAATTAACTATTGTAAGTTGATGACTACCTGTATATGAAATATGATAACCATGCAGACTGTAAAATACTGTGCAGCTAAGACTGATGGAGATTTGTAGAAATGTCCAAATACTGCAATTTCCATAGACACAGCACATTTATTTAGAAGAATGGTCCCCGAAATGTTCAGTCTGACAGAAGTAACCAGTTTGGCTCAGAATTATCTAATAAAATTGAGAGCTTGTGGAAAACCAGTTGGGGAACTGAAGGGATGTAAAATTAGAACTTTAAAAAGGGTGGCAGATGATTAAGATCTTTGGGCAGAATAGAGCAGATTTCAGAGAGGATAATGTTTAAATCATCAATAAACATTTGTCCATCCTGAAATGGTAGGCTCTGATTCCCTCAGTTATTTAGCCAGGTTTTTGCTACTCCCGGATAAACACAGAGAAGAGAGAGAGAGAGAAGATATCAAATTATTCAGTGTTGAGTGAATGCTTTTCCTCTCATTAAACAAGAAATGAGCAAACACAAGGCAAGCCTTTCTGTTTACAGAAATCAGTCAGTAAAATTTGCAGCTTGTGTAATGGAAGATGAATTAGTTTATCACATACCTTTCCTCCCTAAAATTACTGCCATGTTCATTCTGTTACTCTTGAATAACTCTTCTGTTTAAACAAACACACACGAAACCCAGCAGCTAGTTTTATTAACTGTGATTTTCAGGCTAGCTAGAAAGCTCATTTTTTGAACGCGCCCAAGATGGAACATTTGTATGCTGGCTTTTGAGACACTTTGCCACGGCTTTATGAGGAAATGGGTGACCGAGGATGAGGATTTTTTTTAAAAGTCCTATATGTTGACATATGTTTGTTTTCACCTGACCATGAAGCTGCCACAAATTATTACTTTCAGAGGAAGCGTGTTTTCCAGACATTTTCCCAGAAAAAAGAAAATGGGATAAATTAGGCATTTGGGAACTTTACTTCACCTAAGAACCAGTAAGGGCAGTAGATAAAGCTCGATTAAAATGAATTGATTCATGTGGGCTCTGCTTGTTTATATTCTTTGTTCAATACTACTTTGAATGGCATCATTATTTCAGTTATGGAGACCTTTCAGCTTCAAGATCAAGAACATTTGTGGAACATCTCAAATACTTAACATAAATCTCATCCCCTGAACCTCACCTTGTACATGTCACCTCCAAATTGCCACCAGTTCTTGCCAGACTACAAATGTCTTTTTGCAGACTGTAGTTCAGCATTATTTGTACATTTTTACACGCAACCTCATGTCTTCCTCCACCAGGGAGGAAGGTGAAACTTCAATCATTCAATCAATCTTCCTAGCTAGAATACAAGAAGCCCAAATATGTAAAGTTTTCAACCCAAATGGAAAATATCCTTGCTTCAATACCTATCTTCAGACCTTCATGAGTCTATTTTGAATTTCATATTCTTTTTTTAAAAAAAATATTTTTATTAAATAGTTTGTCTTTAAAAACAACACAAAAAAACAATCACACACATATAAAAACAAAACTCGTCAAGACATAACGTATTGAACATTATGTAACATTAATGGTAATTTTACAGCATTTCACATTGACTTACGTATTTTGCTTTTGTAGTTCTCTATTCTATCATTTCTATTTACTACTCGATAGTAGGGTAATCGCATCTTCAGTCTGGTGTCTTTGGCTTTGTGCTTGTGTGAGGAAAGCATGATTGGAGCTGCTGTCTCTCTATAAATAGTGGTGGGGAGGTGTGGGGTGCTGGCTTTGTTGCTGTGAGTGGGTTGGTTGCCTGTATTGTTACTGTGTTGTTAATAATCATGGAAGCCATCGAAATAGAGAAACACCCCCATTACATGAATAAACGCAACGATACCTCCCACCTACCGGACATCTGGAAACTAGCCCTAGTCAACAGAAGAGTCCCAGCCATGAAAATTAACACTGGACCTAAGATAACACATGACACCACCACCAATCATCCTCACCAGATTCAAACCCAAACCCACCCCATAGACGAAATACAACCACCATCCAGAAGCCAGACCATGGTGGCATCACTAGCTGCTGCACCCCACTCTGATCCCCACACAAAGCAAACTGACACACGCCATGAACACAGGGCAAGACCTCAAACTCAGAGCCAAACCAAAGCCTGGGATGTGGCTGCCGTCTCTCTATAAATACTGGTGCGGAGGTGTGGGGTGCTGGCTTCCATGATTATACTTTTGTTGAAGTGATCAGTTTTCGAGATTAATATGTGTTCCTTCAAAGTCAACAGTGTCCTGTTGTTTTAAGGTGCTGGAAAAGGGAGGAAGTTTTTTCTTCTTTTCTGATTGTGTTCTTGTGTTCTGCAA
>JANHZT010002387.1:24070-35824 GCA_032468215.1 Stegonotus admiraltiensis
ATAGCTGGCTGGAGAATTCTGGGAGTTGAAGTCCACAAGTCTTAAAGCTGCCAAGTTTGAAGACCTCTGCCCTATAGCCACATGCCCAGATTTTTAAAACTCAGCAACTGGCCCACATTTACAGGGTTCTCTTTATCACCACCTCATTCATTTAACCACCACTGCAAAAAAGGTTGTAAAATGGAGTGTGTCATGTGATGGCACAATTAACAAACATGATGACTGTCAGCCATAACTGTAAGTTCTAGTTGACGACTACCTATATACATGTCAGTTTATATATGTGTAAGATGTATAAAATACATGAAACACACATGCATAGAGGCCCACCTGGATTTAACAGACACTCTCATTTAATAGACATCCCCTCCTCCCATCAACCATTAAACTGTTTAATTAGCACCTTTAAATCAGGAATTATTTCACTGACAAACTTTCATTCATTCCATCTGATATGCTAACAAAACATCTATGCGATTAGAATCAGAGGAATGATAAGAAAAAAAGCAACTGACTAGTTTCTCTTAATGTTTCATTCCTCTTAATTGCATTTTCCTTTTCATTCATGAATTATGCATTTGTTTTCAGGAGCTCAAGTTTCACTATTTTCAATTAAAACCCAGCTTTCTATGCCTACAACTTGAAGTGTTTTCCACCCAATTGACAGGTTATTTTCAGCAATTCTATCATGCATGTGGCATAAAAACACCGGTAAGTATCGAGATTGTCAAGTTTCAATCAGATCGGATTAAGTACTCTTATTTTACAAGAAAAGTTAAACAGCCATAGCCTTTTATTTAAGCAGAACTTTCCAAATTGGTTTCTCCCCCATCTTTTTTTTTTTTGGTAACTTGTCGATGCTGTTGTAAATCATTTCAATTTCTCATCTCTTTAGAAAATGTTATTTCCCATTCATGGTCATAAGAAACCAAACATGATTTGTTTTCCAAATATTTCCAGATCCAATGCATATAATCACTTGTGCATTCAAGCAGGAAATTGTATGTTGTGAAGTGGAAAGGTTTGCATTATTCATCTTTCACTGATTACATCCTAAGAACATCAGAAGAGCTTTAGACCAACTAAAGCTGTTTCTCCAGGGGTCATCAGAAGCTTCCACAGGGATGGGATAGGGGTAATAAAAAAAAACCCCACAAATAGATCGTGAGAACAATATAACTGAGGCCCAGCTCTTCTGTACGTGCACTCACATGATGCTCAATTGAGTGCTTAAGCATCATGAGGGCTTTAACTGCAAAGTCCCCGCTGCCATCTTGAGTCCTATCACCACTATCCCAGATTCTGCTTATTATGGTCAATAGGCCACTAAGAAAATACAACACCATATTCTAAAAGTCTGATAGATTCTGGCAGTCTTAGTTTCCACCACTTTCTTACTACACCGCTCGGCCCTAAATTATGTAAAATCTTTACTATTAATAAGCCAACAAAAGGCCATAGCCTGGGTGAAAACTCAAAGAATGCCAAGCCTTTGAGGAACTATGGAATGTATGTTGTGGGTGTTCACAAAACTTTATGTGTGCTCAGAAACATGCTCTGCAGCATATTCACACATCACAATGTTCAGTTTTGAGCCCCAAGTTTGAATATCAGGCAAAGAGGAAAACTAGGAAGCTAAAAGAAAGATTTTCTCTACAGAAAAATATTTACTTTCATTAAGCAGCTGAGGCTTCTCTCACTAAAAATGTCTCTCAGGAATACCATCTCCTCCTTATGATTGGAGTCAGGCCTCAGCTGTGAGGTCAGGAGGGCAAGCGTCTCATGCAAACCTAAAGGATCAATATAAAAGGGACTGGTCAGAATGCCCATGATCAAATTGTAAAATAGCATTTTACAGAAGCTTAATCTGTCCCAAAGAAGGACTTCACAATATTACTTTGAAATATCAGCTTAAAGCCAGAAAATTGGAAGAAAGAAATCCCTTAAAGCAGTGTCTCTCAAACTTGCAACTTTAAAACGTCTGGACTTCAACTCCCAGAATTCCTTAAAGTTTACTTTTCACATTTCTGATGGAGGTTCCAGTTCCAGTTCCAGTTCCAAATCCAAATTTTAATTTATTGGACAAGACTGTCCAAGTCTGGTGCTAGGTTGTTCTTGGTCTTTTTTCTCTCTCCCCTCAGCCAAACAACAACACTGACAATAGAAAAGATACTTTCCATCCTGAGGCCTATTGTTAGAATTCCATCTCTTCAGGAAAATTGCTTAGCATGTTCTGCTATTATTTTGGTACCAAGGTTTTCAAGAATCCTTTTCTTTATAGATTGTGCACCTTTTATTTATTCCACAGAATATAATATTGCTTTTAGCAACCAATTCCAGCTGCTTCACTTATCTGATTATCATCACTTATACACCATTTTTTGTACATGTAAGTTCAGAGCTCCACACCAGAAGGATCAGAGTCAAAATGGGACAGATAAGGAAAAAAAAGGAAGGATTGGTTGAAAACTATTCCAAATCTGTGCAAATGGCTTCTTACAATGGGAGTTGCTTATCTCAAGGAGAACCAGCCTTAAGCACCGTGTACATCCTTGAATGCTGGACATCAGCTGGAAAAGCAAACTGGAGTCAAGAGAAAGGCATAACTTCACTGTTCTTAGAATAGGTATTAGTAACTTCTGGGCTGGAGCCATCACTGTCTTGATCCCATGCAATGCCATACACCCGAAATATAAACATCTTAAAATATGGTATAAAAAAGTGAAGCACATAAAACAAAATCAATTGATTGTATTTATTTTACCTTGGAAGTTACCATCTGATGCAGAGTTTTCCAAACTTGAGAATTTCAAGATCTATGGACTTCAGCTCCCAGAATTCCCAAACCAGTTTGGCTGGCTGCAGAATTCTGGGGGTTAAAGTTCACACATTTTAAAGTGCCAGGTTTGAAAAACACTAGTGGCATGGTAGATGTGGCCACCTTGTCAATTACTATAACCCCCCTTTCCAAGACTATAACAACTCTAAATCTGATATAGTTTGAGTGACTACTTCTTCCAAACATCCATTGGGAATTCTGTCCCAATTTAGTTGTACCAGACATACCTCAGGGCCACCAGATCAGGGGAAACTGATTTATAATCTGAAAAAGAAATGGCCAAAGGGTACCGCTTTTTGTTTCTTTTTTCACATTTTATATCGGTTTACTGAGTTTAGGTTTCCTTTTGTTGTTGACACATTAGCTTTGATTTTTTATTATCAGCTTTTATTATCAGCTTATTATAAACTATTGCATGAGTTTAGATCAGTAAATAAATAGCACTAGAAACTGGCTTATCTTTAAAGCCTTCTGGACCTCCAGTTCCATGTAAGATCATTATAGAAAAGCACATTTTCTAAAACATAAACCAAGAATGATATCATGATTAAGATAGCAGAAATTCTAATACCTGAATCTTCAGATAGGACGGGCATGGTATGTTTCTTGCTCACTACGTACAGATCCACGTGTTCAATCCACCTTCAACAGCTATAATTTCCACACCAACAGAATGCCTGGAATAAAAAAAAAAGACAACGCTGTTTTCTTGACAGTTTGAAAGTATGTTAAAATATGTGCTTTCTAAAGTCGATTACAGAGAGAATTATCTCTAATTTGGTTATAGTATGGCTTCATTGCCTCTGCTGTTTGGAGCAATTATTAATAATGGTTGGTAAAAAAAGACAAATTGATCCAAACTGAAAGAAAGGATGGAAGTGATCAGAAGACAGTCACATAATTGTGGAGAGAGAGATCTGCATTAAAAATGGGTAAATTAATCTGAATTCACAACTACATAAATACATTCCACATTTGCAGGTATCAAAAAGCTTAATGCAAACATGCAATTTCATGATCCTCCCAGGAGCATCTCAGTCCTATCATGTAAAGGAATCCTAGGCCAATGAGGTTTTCATCTCAAACAGTGGTTCTCACCCTGAGCAACTTTAAGAAGTGTGGATTTCAGCTCCCAGAATTCTGCTTCTTAAAGCTACTGAGTTTGAGAAGTATTAGTCTAAACTACTGTCAGTCTCCCCCTGCACTCCTACCCATCAAAACCTTTCTATTCTTCATCTAGTATTATCAATATCATAACAAGCCTGCTTCATGGATTGGCTTCTGCAACAAAACACAGCAGAGTTAATTTCAATGTATGGATTAGTAAAAAATGCTGTTAATTTAAAATAAAACAGTGAAATATTCCAGTTTTTCTCTAGCCAAATTGGAAAACAGGGTAGTCCACAGATCTTTAGACAAAGCACATTGGCAGGCAATATTTTGCTCTGCACTAAACATGTGCAGCCATTACTGATCAAGCTGTGTTCCTCAGTTATCATGAGCACACTTTCCAAAAACTGCACTTTTTTTATCATTGAGGGGGAAAAGTTTCCTTTTCAATGTGAGACCCCTGCAATTTGGTAAATTAAGCATCATCGACTGATCCAAAAGATATTTTCCACTCTCAGTATATATTTACTGAACAATCTGATGAAAGCAATGCAAATTGCAATAGCATACTGTCTAATAAGTAGGCTGCATTCAATGCACACCCAGTTACGTGGAAATAAGCTCTGCTGGATTTAAAGCTATCCCAGGCTGGTACACCAACTACATTAAGCCACAATGATATTGGTTTCATTTTGATTTACCATCTTAAGTAAAGTCAGCCATTGTCACTTGCAAACCATTGTGTGCAGAAATAAATGACTTGTTGCACTTAGAGGCTAGCTGTCTTTTTAATTCTTTGGCTTTGGAGGTCCACAGGGGATGTAAATTAATATATATTTCCCTTTATTTATATAAATAACTCAAGACAGCGAACAGACCTCATACTCATCCCTCTTCATATTTTTCTCACAACAACCCTATGAGATGAGTTGGTCTGAGAGAGATTGACTGATCTGAGGTAACCTACCTGGCTTTCATGCCTAAAATGGGACTAGAATTCACAGGTCTCCTGGCATATAGTCCTGTAATCGTCTGACTGGAATAAGCAGAAACATTTTTAAAACTATTTTGGGGGTGCAGGTAGGGGAATATTTAAGAGTTTTGTCCATTAACTTTCCCTGATGGGAAAAATCAGCCCATTTGGGAGGGAGATAAGATTTGGGAGGGGGGAGTATGAAATGACAGCCTTGACCTTCTGCAAGTGTTAAGGCACCATGTTGTCCTGGAAAACGCTATCCAAATTCATGACATCTCATCAAAATGTTGACATGACGATATTTTGGACTACAAAGGGGGTGTTGAAGAACCTTGGATAATCCATCTCTGAGTAAGGACAAGGACCCCTTGCAGAAGCATGCCCATATAAATATTTGTTTCTCAAGTCCTTGCCTTCAAGATTCAGTTTCTTATCTGCTCACCTAGAACTAGCTGCAACTCAAAGGATATTGAGCTGTCCATTTTGCATAGTATGAAAGAACTGTACCATTTGTTGACCTCTGTGCTTCTGCATCACTTTATCCTTTTCTGCTGTGCCAGCTGTGCCCCTGGATTGATCCTGATCATTTTGAAGAGCCTTTTTTCCCCATCCGATTAAAATTATCTTTTTCAATAGGGTATTCTTCACCCGTGTCACTATAGAGCACAGGGTGGGGTGTCACAAGTACTTACCACAGTTGTTGGAGAAAGGGGAAAAAACCCTCTACTCCTTCCTATAGCTGGTTAAACCCATTTGAGATAATTGGCCAGAACTTTTAAGAAAACCACATGCTGTGCAGAAGTTTATGAAGTGAAGCAAGAAAGTTCTGCACATTTGTTTTCATGTCTCAGCCTTCTCATCAGTTAAATCTGCACAACACATTACTGTAAACTATGTGGAAATGGGATTGGGCAGTCTATGATTCATCATGTTGTTGGCCACTTGCTGTATTAACATAGTGTGTGAATTTGATTGTGAATCATAATATATAATTCCTTTGGTTTGGCTATAGCATGCTTATGGGAACACAGTAATTAAATTCTGTTTACCCTGGTTTTCAGTTTAGAATGCTATATGCACTACAGCTGGACATGTAAAGTGTGGCAGTTGTGAACAGAGGTTGAATAACAATAATACTGCTGTGCTGCACTCTTGTCCATGAGTCATTGCACTGATGACTATCTTGTGATGAGACAACACCAGCCCTGACTGTCAACCTAAGATATTTATCAGGTAATTGTAAGCAACTCATCTAGGAAAGTTCAATAACTTAGTGTATTTCTCTGAATTTTCTCTGCTGGAGTCATACCCTGTATAATTCCTAGAGCATCAAGGATTTCAGGTAAGTCTACATTTACTCCATGAGAGAACATTTTCATGAAATCTGGCCTTCCCCAACCTTATTGTGATTCTCCCCACACATTGGAAGGGTGCCAAGTCAGGAAAGGCTGATAAATAATTCGTACAGGTACTTTTTGTTTAGCAACCGCCCCGTTTAGAGACCATTCATAGTTATAATGGTGATGAAAAAGTGTCTTTGCAATCAATCCTCACATTCATGACTTTTGCCGGTCTGTAAAACAAAGGAAAGCTGAAGTAAGATCATAAACATGGTTACAGTTTCAACACTTCACTTAACAACCAAGTTGCCGGTCCCAGTTGTGGTTGCTAAATGAGGACTACCTGTAGTTAAATTGCCAGCATTACACATAGTTACAATCCTAACTGAATCTAGTAAATGCTCACTTAAGTCGTGACAGTCATAAAGCAAACACCTTAGTCATTAAATGAGCCCACTGTTTATTATGGGATTTTTTCTCCAGAAATCAGAAGTAAATGCTGGTTTCTGGCAAAAATGTCATAAACCTCTGTCTCGTGACCCTAGGGTGTTGCAAACAGCCATAAATATGGGGCCTTTTGCTGAGCACCTAAATGTGGTCACATGATCATGGCAGGATCCCAATATTGGATCCTCAAAGCTGGGCCCTTTGCAGGGGGAGGGGATGTGTCAAAACTTCAACTGGTTGCTAAGCAACTAATCGTAAGTCAAGACTACCTGTATTATCTTTTACTGTTGCGTTAGCAAGGTTTTGAAGCTGAGCACAATACTTGCTATCCATACTAACATATTCTGCTTGAGAAAGGATGACCATCTTAAAATTTCTTTTGATTCAAACTTGATCTCTAGTGACTTTATGAATATATTCACGTAGGTTTTAGATTATTTTTTTTTTGCAACGATGTGGAAGCAGTGCAACCCTGCCAATAATGTTTTTCATCTTTCCACTGAAACCTTTAACCCTGGAATTCCCAAGTGGCACCCCATTCAAGTAAGCCCTGCTTAACTTCAAAGCCCAGAAAGCTCAGCCAGATTCCACCCCATGCTGAGATAGTATCATCCTAGTTTGATCCTATTCTGAAAATTAAAATGTTGCACAGGAAAAAAAAATCCCAGCATTGAAGCACTTCTTATAGTTGCTGCAAATGCAGCAGTTTTAGGCAGAATTCCTCTGCCATTAGTCACTGAATTGTACCTTCTAATATTCACCATCCTGTGTGAAAAATAAAGGTAGTTACGGTTACTTTTTACAGCCCCCTCTTCCATCTATTTATTTCACCTCTACCTAACTGGGAAGGATAATGTGAAGGGTTTGTGGAAACAAGGGTGGAAAAGGCCATGTTTTCGGCCAACAATCCAAGCTCTCCAGATATGGGAAGGGAGAAAAGCTCATTGCAATTCAGGATGACAGTGGGAAGATCTTTGGGGAAATTATTCCTCTGTAAATTTTAATTTCATTCCATCACAGGGTCCATGGAACTCCATTCCTGGAATATGTAAAATACTCAACATATATCTTGATCTAACAAATCCATCAGGCACATTGCTACAGAAAAAAGTGACTGCAAGCTTAATTTCACAGGACAATCAAATATGTACATAATAGCCCACACCTACGTAGACATTCATGGCCACCAGGGTCAAATTTATAATATATAACTAGACATCCAGGAATTTTGTAGCCTCACTCTTTCCATTATGATGGAGAGTTCTAATTTTAAAAGGTCCTGAGTTTGACACAGATAATTTCCAACATAATTTCCATGCTGTTTTTTTATTAAGACTATAGCTATCAGACCTGAGGTTTAAGACTCAAGCCATCCTCTAAATTCTATCAAAGAGATCTCCTCTGCTACCTACTGGTCATCCTGGATTTTGGCAGCCAAGATTTGGGAGCATGGTTACAGGTTACTGCGAACAACGTGACCTCTTTGTAAAGCATTGGCTGAAATGAAATTGCAAGCAACAAGAACAGTGGACAAGGGGCTAACAGTAACACACATGCCTTGCAGGCAGAAGGTCTTCTTGGCCATCTCATTAAAAACTAGATAGCCTATTAAATGAATGACCTCTTGCTTCAGACTGTAGAAAGCTGCAGCCAACTGAGTAAGTAATAAGGGGTAGGATGAACTAATAGGCTGACTTGGGAGAAGGCTGCTTCTTATGCTCCAATTAACCACTGCAATCTACCTCATCTATTTTACATAATCCATTCCAAAATTGAAAAATGCAAAAATGAAATGGTACAATTAGAAGTTTTTTTTTAAAAAAAAGTTAAGCTTTTAATTAGCTGAATAGATTTAATTTACTAAACCACAAGCTGTTAAAAAAAGATTAGACCTATGCTCTCCTTAGAGACAATCCTGTGTTACCAATACTCCTTACAGCCCTTAAAGACAACCCCCCCCATTGCAAAAACAAAAAATGTAACCCCTGACCTCAGAAACAATTCTCCTTTCAAGCCTTTATTGCAGTGCCCACAATCTTTTGGGCACAAGGGACCAGTTCCAAAGAGAAAGGTTTTTTTCATGGACCTGAGAGGGCATGCTGCCTGCATCCCACAGATGAGGCTTCGCTTGTTTGTGCGGCCCAGTTGCTGACATGCTGCAGACGGATGTGGGTGCACAGCCCCACAAGGGGTTGGGGACTTCCGCTTCATTGTGTGTTGAAGCCAGTTAAGCAATTATGCTTTGCAGCTTTGCAGCTTTATGAATTTGGCCAACTTATCCAGAAAGCCCTGGTTAACTAATCCATAGCTTAGCAAAATAATGCAATCACACTTTCCCTTCAAATGTTGTACTATAAGCAGGAAAAAAAGCAATGCACAACCAGGACAGTTAAGCAAAGCTTTGAAGCAGCGTGACTCAGATGCAAGTACAACTCAAATGATGTGTACAACACTATTTGCTTATGCCTTCTTTAATGGGTTTACAGATGCAGCTCAGATATCATCGTCCTGCTGCGTTCAGTACAGTATTTGAATATATTGTTGCATTCTCTCCCCTGCAATCTCATCCTAAAACGTTTTGCAGTTTAAAATAATATTGTAAGCACATATACAACAAATTCAACAATACTTAATTTCAGCAACCATCAGCTCAATTCAAGGTGCTGGACACCACCTAAAGGGTCTTTTACAGTTTGAGTCTTTGCTATCTTTGAGACTATCTGCATCGGTTGGAAAATGTCCATCCAATATATATTGGCAGGACAGAAATGCTTCAGATTACCATACCCTGCAATTTAGGGAGACTGGTTCAGGGAGGGTGGCCAAGAAATCTTGCAAGTGCACAACTTATTGTATACATAAATAAAAACTGAAAATCATTTAGTAGGGCAAACAGAACCATTTATCCAAAGGTGTCCTGGATAAAGAGTTAAAACTTTCAAGAGATATAAAAAAATGTAATTTATACCAATTTACACATTTCGGGGGGGGGTTGTTATTCCAAAATGGAGAAGCCCCCACAGAGAAGCCCAAGATGCCATAAGACAAGGTAACCCAACCCTCTTGGGCCAATATTCTCCATCTCCAATCTCTGTTAGTCTCATGCTCTATTTAAGGATCAGATCCAAAAATAAAATTGGCCGGAGAAAGGCCAATGGGGAGAGCTGGGAATGACACTATGACATTATGCTTGGTACTCTAACCTCCATCTTTTCTCTCATTAATGCAACACTTTTGGAGAATTGAACTTCTCTGTCTCAATCAGAGACAATCAGAGACAGGAGTAAGACTGTCTGTGACTGAGAGAGAGAAGTTCAACTCTCGAAAAGTGTTGCCTTTTATGATAGAAAAGATGGAGGTAGAGTACCAAGCATAATGTACTGTTAAACTGCTATGGTGCCCATCTTCTCAAGATGAGTCTAGGCTGCATGAGCTTCTAAACAAAGTTAGTTATAAACCAAACAAGATCAAGAAAACAAGAAGATGAATGGGCAATACAAGCCATTTAGAGAGACAGGTTTAAAGAGAAAGGGCAAGCAAACTAACCAGCAGAAAGGAGAGAACGAGCGGGAACAGAAAAAAGGAAAAACAGCACACCTCATTTCTATCACTATCATTCTCTGTACCTTACTGTACCTTTCTGCCCTGGAAAATTATCCACCCTTTTGTTATATCCATACACTGTTCATTTAGTGGTAGTTCCTGACTTATGACTATTTGCTTAGTGACCACTTGAAGTTAAAATTTAAATTATGACAGACACCCCCACCGCTCAAAATAGCTACTTACAACTCAGTTTTGGTTATGGCCACTGCTGTACACTTGTGATCACATTCACAAAATTAAGGGAGATTTGCCACACACACACTGTGCCTATCTCCTCCCCACACTCTCCTTGTGGCATCTTATAGTCTATTTAATACTCATGGCAGGTAATTCAGGTTCAGCCAAGAGCACTACATTATGTGCATACAGAAGTTCACAATCATAAAGTACATTTATTCATAAATGTAGTAAACCAACTGGACATTGCAGATCATTGTCTGACTTCCAACTCAGTGTTGACCCATTTCCTGAGGATTCCACTTTTTCATGCTTTAGTTGTTCATTAAGTTTTATTCATGCTGGCTGGGGAATTCTGGGAGGCAAAGTCCATATCCCATAAAATTTGCAAAATATTGGTTTAGTTCCATCATATATTTTTCCTACCACTTTCAGCAACAAACCATCACCTCCATATTAATGCAAACATTTCCATATCTCATGCCTATTCACATTATCATAAGCTTTTTGGGTGTACAATATTTCTTACCTCAATGTTTTGCAGAGTAGCAAAAATCTGCTCTCCTGGCAAGCTTCCTGGCTACCATAATTATACTTCTCAGATTTTATTATCATCATGTCTTATATGCTTTTGGTCAAAGTTCCCCCGAAATGTTTCCCAAACCCTTAATAAACTAATTTCTCATAGTTTTTGTATTCACTCTTGCTATCTTTCTTTTTTTACAGGGAACAATAATGCATTTTTCCACAATCCTTAGTAAATTCAGTCTGTACACATTAAATAAATACAGCAATTCCATGAGCAAACTACATTTATCTTTTAACCTTTCTTCAATAACAGTATATATACCTGCAGCCTTATTTTTTTTTCTGGGCATTTCAATTCCACTTGTTGATGTATCAATATTGTTCTCTAAAGTTCTCCTTCTAGCATTTCTTCACTTCTGTTTCATTCTAAATCACTACTTTTTAATGTTTAATTCCATTTACTCTGCTAGAAGTTGTTGAGTTACTCCATACCGTTATTTAGAAGTGCTACGTGAAAGCAAGGTTTTCTCTCTAATTTTATTATGTTCAGAGTGGCCAATATGGGTATACAAGAGCAGTGTTTATATGACAGGTTTAACCAAATCAATTAAATTCAGCCTTCTGGCTGAATTTGCCAAATATGTAAAATTGGGGTGAGTCTTCACTCTATTTTATGAACGGGGAACTTATAAACCCAACCAGTTTCAGAAACAGGGGTGCTGGGAGTCAGG
>JANHZT010002387.1:48642-67405 GCA_032468215.1 Stegonotus admiraltiensis
GCCTATGCTTTCCACCTGTTGTCTATTCCATTTGCACAACAGCATGTGAAATTGATTGTCAATCAGTGTTGCTACCTGAGTGGACAGTTTGATTTAACAGAAGTGTGATTGACTTGGAGTTACATTGTGTTGTTTAAGTGTTCCCTTTATTTTTTTGAGCAGTGTATATGCTGGTTGCCAAGCATCAGAATTCTGATCACAGGGGAAGCTGCAATAGTTGTAAGTACGAGGACCAGTTCAAGTCACCTTTTTCAGTGCTGTTGTAACTTCAGACAGTAGCTAAACAAAGGGTTGCAATCAAGGATTACTGTAGAACCGCTAAACAGGATCTTCAGTTCTTACTACCAATTCATTCTTGTCTCTTAAGACCAGTCTTCTCTCTATTTAAAAATAAAATACATCAGAGAAATATGGCATGATCCTCTTGTTAAGCATCTGCCAAACTCCCATTTCATTGTAATCCTAAGCAACTGTTTGACCCCTATTACACATCATTTCCCCCTCCCTGTAAATGCTTAAGCTCCTCCTATTCTCATGGATTCTTCCCAGCAAAAGCAGAATCTAAGAATTTTACACATCTGGCATCAAAGACCTATCTGCGTTTAAAATTGGAATATGAGATTGAGGGAAACAGGCTAGGGAAATAATGTTGGCCAGGAAAGTTAAATGGAGAAAGAGTTAAATACTTCTAGCCAATCTTCCTCTGTAAGTGGCCCTTAGCCCTACAGTCATAAGTTTGTGGATATAAATATTTGCACAAATGTTAGATTGTTCATTTGAAGTTCCAATCTAGAGATGTTCCTTTAACATGGGCAAAATTATTCTTATGCTTTAGAAGACATCCTACAGGCTTTGTAGACCAAAACAGGCTTTTCTCCACCAAAATATTATTTTCCTCTAAAAATGGCTGAATTCCCCCCCCCCACCAAAAAAATAATAATTTTACATTGTATCCAACTATAATGCTTAAGGGAATAAAACTGAATAAATAATGGAACTGAAGCATTTCTTCAAGCAGCAGCTTAATTGGATCAGACGATTAATGCCCTTTTTACTTGAGTGACTTAAAAGCAAAACTAGATTGCCAAATGTTATAATCCCCTCTCATATAGAAAGATATAGTGGCTGTCAAAGCATTGTTGAAATGGCAGTTTGTTTTGCTTGTAAAATGCATAAAGATGCTTGCATTTGTGAAATTGTGGGATGCAAAATGATGCACATGGGTTTAGAAAGCTGGAGATGTGGGTTGGCTTGGTCTATGGAAAAAAATGTCTTTCAGCAGATGCTCTTCACCAAGGATTGGCAGAAGAAAATAATACAGGAGACCACAGTTAAGACCAGGAATTGGACTGGGGTTGTGTGCGTGGGCTGCATTTCTCTCTGGTAGGACAATATTTCCTCAAGTCCCATCCACATACTGACAATACACAGACTTCTTAAGTTCAGGCAGGTGTCAGCTATAGTGCCACTACCTTTTTGCTCTGCTCATGCTCAGAGGCTTCCGGCCACGATCCTGGCAAGCTGAACTTTTTGGGTGGAAGGAAGAACCCTAGCCATCTTTCATTTCCCACCACCCCGCCCCTGAAACAGCCCGTTCAAGGAATCTCCCGCTGCGCTTTCCAGCTCAGAACCGGGTAGGGGGAAAAAAAGAGAACCCGGACAGTAATTAGGATTCCTTCCTCTTCTCCATTCTCGTTCTTGCACGGGGCTTGAGCCATTGTGTCGTTCGGTCGCATGACTCACCGCTGCTCTACGGATCTCGCTCTTCGCCGCCTCCCGTCTCCGCTACGGGATCCCTTCAGCAGTAGCAGCTGCGAGAGCCAAGGGGATCGGGCGGAAAGATTGGGTCCCCTTGCCCGGCTACCACCAACGTCCACTGGAGGCCGCCGACAGCTGCGGACGCGCCTTGCCGGTGGGGGAAGCATGATCGCGGCGCGGAGAGCTCACAGCGGCCAGAAGAGGCAAGAAGGGGCGTCCCGGGTGGGTGTCGGTGGCAGCGGACGCTAGGCGGCGGCGTGGGCTCGCTCGGAGCTTTCGACCACAACCTGAGATTCGTTCACCGCCTGCCTCCCAATTTCTTGCCTGCCCAAGACCCGTCGCTCGCTGCAACCGCCACCGCCGTAGCTGGGCAAGACCACAAAGGAGAAGTTTTTCAGAGAGCTACTCCAAGCGCGCCGCGGCAGGGGCTGAAGGAGGGGAAGCAGGATTCGGGCATAGGCAGGAGACGAGGCTTTCTCCTCGCCCGCCCGCTCGCTCGCTCGCTCGCTCATCCGCCCGACCGCCGTTCTTCCTCTCGCCGTGCTGTCGCGGGGCTCAAATCCGCGGGACTCGACTGTGAAGCCCTGCGCTTCGCCAAGTGCCGCCTGAAGGGAACTTCCATCCACGAGAGGGGGACACGCGTCCCTCAGGAATTCCGGGCAGAGAACCACCGTAGAAAAGAAGCAACCGGAGCAGCAGTTACTCTTGCAACTGGAGAGAACCCCGTCGGCTCTTTCCAGGACGTTGCCGCGGCCAAGCACCCGAGTGACCAGCACCCGCTGGTTACCGCACTCCAGTTCCGGTTACGATACGGCATACGAATCTGGCTGAGTTTGATCCCGAGGCTACTGAGCTTAACCCAAGAGGGCACCACCAAAGCATCTATCTACATCACCATACTCACATCTGCAAAGCCTGGCTTCCTGCTGGGGTTTCCTGCAGACTTGGTGTTTATAAAGACTGTGCTAGATAGCCTGTGCCGTTCCAGAAGGAGGCCAGCAACAACCCAAAACGTGCAAACGGGAGGTCCCCAATAAGCTGACCTTATCCTGCTCTTGTGCCAGTCCACTGGCATCATAAGAGAGTAGCGGCCAACCCGGTTGGGTCCCTTCCTTGTGTTTCAGCGTTTGTTCTGTGCCTCTGGCATCATTCTCTCCTAAGACAATGTTTTAAATAATCAAATAAAGATTGTACAATCATCTGGATTTTATTTGTGCTGGTATCTGGCGGTTACCCAAGGCAGCGGCACAGAAAAGACCTCTCTAGATTCAACTCCACTGATTTTCAACAACTGCCCACGCCAAGTGGAAGAGGCCACCATCTACCGTCTGCTCTGCTAATGATTGCCTACATTGGGCCCCTTGCATGAAACAACAGAGTTTCCACACTGAGACCAGCCTTCATTCTACTACTAACCACAAAGAGTGTAAGGAAATCTCCTTCTTGTCAGGATGTCGGTTGTGCGAAGAAAGTTTGGTGATGACTATCAGGCAGTGGTGGCTGCACCATTCCATCGGAAACGGCAGCGCTTCGTAGACAAGAACGGGCGCTGTAATGTCCAGCATGGCAACCTGGGCAGTGAGAACAGTCGCTACCTTTCCGACCTCTTCACCACTCTGGTGGACCTCAAGTGGCGTTGGAACCTTCTCATTTTCTTGCTGACCTACACTGTTGCTTGGCTGGTGATGGCCTCCATGTGGTGGGGAATTGCTTATTTGCGTGGGGACCTAGATATACACCAGAGCCCCAGTTCAGGACATAGCCCATGTGTGGCTAATGTCTACAACTTTCCCTCAGCCTTCCTCTTCTTCATTGAGACAGAAGCCACCATTGGCTATGGTCATCGCTACATTACTGAGCGCTGCCCAGAAGGAATTGTACTTTTTCTGTTCCAGTCACTGCTGGGCTCTGTGGTAGATGCCTTCCTCATCGGATGCATGTTCATCAAAATGTCCCAACCCAAGAAACGTGCTGAAACTCTAATGTTTAGTCGGGCTGCTGTCATCTCGCAGCGAGATGGAAAACTCTGCCTTATGTTTCGGGTGGGCAACCTCCGCAACAGCCACATGGTCTCAGCTCAGATCCGTTGCAAACTCATTAAGGTGGGTGAAAGGATTCCCTGGAAGGGAGGGAGGCTCATGGCGGGTAAGATTCTTCCTATCTTCTTGCATGCAGTTCTTGGCAGCTCTGCTCTAGGGTATAGCAAAGCCCTGTCTTTAAGCTTCAGATCTAGCTTCCTGTTCTAAGGCTATTTGTTTTTTTCCCCTCTCTGCAAAGGAGGAACAAAGAGCTATTGGAGAAGGCAAACATATTTCATACATAATAGTGGGTGTCAAAGGAAAGCTGCTGTATAAATAATACACATCAGTAGATATTAAACCAAGAATAAATGGGTTCTAAAAAAGATGCTGAAATAGGCTTAGGGAGTTTTAGTAGACGCTCCAAGGATAATAAATGTTCACTGTTACTAAAATATATGCTTTGTGATATTTGGTAAAACATACACATTTCCAGATCTTGCTCTGGATATTTAATTTTGAGGATATAACTAGAGACTACAGACTTACAATTGTGGCCTTTTGCACTTATTAGGGAACTGTTTCCAGTAACGTTCATAGGATCAGGGTGTATTTTATAAATTTCAATAACCAGCTTTTTACAACTTCTCTCTTTAAAAACCAACGAACTTCAGAACCCAGCAAACATTCAATAAGCAATCAAGTTAGAAAATGTCATTGAATTTTTGCAAGTACATCTGAACTGCTGTAAGTCATTGGTGAACTTTGCTATTGAGTAGCCTATCAATTTTGTTCATATACAAATAAAAATTAGGAGAACGGGCTAAGGTTCCATCACAAATGCCCTGTGCTTTTGAGTTTGTGTTGCTTGATTTAACCAAGGGCTTAGTCCAAAATGTTTATAAAGCCAGCTCTGAAAGACAGAGAAAACATACTAAAAAGAACATATAAGCACATGCAGTATGCCTTTCCACTTTTCCTCTGCTGCCTTGGCTGGTGCACATCTGCAGTGCCAATAAATGGCCAGTGTTTTCTGCTTTGACCCCACCAGTTGGAGAGAATAAATTCTAGGCCTTTCCGTTCCTGCAGGCGACTGGTGCTACTGCCAGCGCTGCCATCCCTGACAATCTGTTCAACATAGAAGCCCTCGCCCAAACCAATTTACACCCAGCCCACTCTCTTCCAGGTCAGGATCACTCTACAACAGCAGGAGCAAACACTATTCAGAACAGCAGCCAGGAGGGAAAATAACACTGAAAACGCTGTGGGCAGGGAACCAAACACACTGAATATCTTTCTGTATTCTCTGGAACTGAATATTTCCTACCTATGAATACCTTCTTACCTCTGCAGGCAGGTCTGTCCTTTGCAGCAAGGAATTCAAAATATACTTCCTCTTTGTCATAATTTCATGTAGCATGAAAGAAACAACTTTCCTATCTGAACTAACATTAGGCTGGGGTTTTGGGGTAGAAATGTAGGCTTCCACACAATACCATCTAAAGAAGAAGAAGGTGTTAAACATCCAGAGTCTAAAACTACATCCAAGTCAGTCAGTTATAAATCTACAGTACCTGAGAAATCAAATGAAGTCAGCATTAGATTACCAAATAATACCCTTATGGCAGAACCTGTCAGACAGATCAGATCATCATCATAACAAGTTGTAGAGTAACTATTATTTACTTGTACAGCAATAAAACAATTCAGTGCAATGCACTTCTTTCCAACCCAAAAAGAAGAAAAGAACTAAAATAATTCTGATATTTGTAAGCAATCTATTGCCCCTACAGTGAAGACAAGGGGGTCCAGAATAGCTGCTTTTGGAAAGCAAAGAGGAGCCCCCAGAGAAAGAAACAGAAAGAACAAAAAATAAATAAATCTGCAGCTATCTTGATTTAATCTTTTCCTGCCCTGTGCAATGCTGTACAAAGCAACCACGCGTGGACACAAGAAGTTATAATAGTCACCATTTCAGAAGCTAGCAAGACTTGAAATCTTCAGCAGGATGACTTCCAATGAACCAAAAACAACTAGGTACAAATCATGCCTCTCTCCATTTTGATATTTTTTATGTCCTCAGACAGCATTATAAGTACTTCTTGTGTCTTATTTTCCTATAGTTTAGGTCTCTCTTCCAACTTGTAAAAAGATGGTCTGTTTTTAAGCTCACAGTTTTTACAACTGATATACAAATGAGGTGTATGTGATAAATATAATGGTGGACAGTTATTGCTGAATGGAATTTGTAGCATTACAGAAATGGCTGCTTTTGTTCTTACAATAATCTGGATACACTTTCTGCTGCCTCGATATTTTTCAGAAAATCAAGCCAAGTACATGCTATTTCCAGATGAAAAAAAGACAGATAACATTTTAAAAGAAAGCATATAAATTGATCGTTGGCTGTAATAAAAATAACCCTACTTAATGAAAGCATCAGTAGAAACCTTGACCTTTGACAATTCAAGGGACTTTAGGGTTTTCTTTTAATGATAATATTATAACACTAATTACACTCTCAAGCTTTTAACTTGTGTATAATATCTTCCTAGTGCAAGCCAATAAATATTGAATTTTGAATACTCTTAAACCACAGTGACACAGAAAAATCTGGACATTAATTCCCATGCATGATATTAATAATCCATAAAATATTTGCACAAATTGTATTAATACATGGATATCACACACACACAAAATTAAGTATACTTTCCCCCATAATTCTGTTATCAGAGTTCATCACCTGTAACATACGTAGAAATGATGTGAGTAGTTGATTTACCACTACTTAGTAATAGAACTGGAATCGATGAAAACTAAGTCTAATGAATTCCTGATTAAGTCTGGGTCCAACCTGCTAAGTTTGTTTTCCTACATTTCTATTATAAGTGGCACTTTCCAGATTTACAGTACAGATAATCCTTGACTTACAACCATTTATTTAGTGACTATTCAAAGGTACAATGGCATTGAAAAAAGTGACTTACAACCAATGCTTACACTTATGGCCATTGTAGCATCCCCATGGTCACTTGACCAAAATTCAGGCACTTGACCATGGGAATGCATTTAAAAAGGTTGCAACATGTCAGGGTCATGTGATTGCTATTTAAAAACTTCCTATCTGGCTTCCAACAAGCAAAGTCTATGGAAAAGTTGGATTCATTTAATGACCATGTAATTTACTTAATGATTGCAGTGATTTGCTTAGCAACCATGGCAAAAAAAAAGTCATAAAATTGGGTGCAACTCATTTCACCACTACTTTGCTTTGCAATGGCAATTCTGCAACATGTCAGGGTCTTATGACTCAACTGGTCATAAGTTGAGGACTATCTCTTCACATGTTCTAATAGGCCCTAATGGTTACCCGTTTCTTGTTCATTGCAAGTTAATTATTGACATACTAAATTCCATGATGAATCCTGGTGAACAACATGGGGTTCCTTGATTTTTTTGTTTGTTTGTTCCTTTGAGTCTGTCTTGACTCTTAGAGATGGTTGGACTAGTCCCTGCAGTTGTCCTGACAAGATTTCAATAAGTAGCTTGCCCATGCCTACGTCCTAGGGCTAAGAGAGAGTGACTGGCTTTAATCTCAGGCAGAATTAGAACTCTCAGTCTCCCAGTTTCTACCCTGATGCTTTAACCAGTACACCAAACCAGTTCATCACTCTTCGCTACACATGTATATATTTTTATTTTAAATAGTTAGCTGTAATTAAGCCCTACTGAAACCAATAAGATCAGTTAGTGATGACGTCCTATTACTTTCAATGGTAATAAACTGACCCTCTGTTTCAGCCCATACTCATTTCACATCAAATTTTGGTCATAAAATGCATCCCATAGAATTACAAATAGTATCCCACCATAAAAACGTTTAATGGAATGCGAAGAAAACTGGCATTCTCAAAGCATTATGCTGGTCTATGTCCTGTAATAAAAATATGCCGATTATTATAAAGGGTAATGCGAATAATATTGTGTTACTGTTTATCTTTTTATTTTGGCATACAAGATACTTGTAGCAGTGCATAACGTTTTTATCTCATTCTTCCCCATGACAAGAATTATCTTGTCAGGGTCACACCTTTCAAGGTGTGAAACTGAACGTGGTTTCTTTCTTTCTTCTTTTTTTTTGCAAACTGAATCAGCCACACAAAACTCAGGATGAATTCCAAGGTCTGCTCTTATTGGAGGGTGGCATTTGAAGGAAATCTGCAGCTAGCCAGCCCTTGTTCCTCCTGGCAAGAACTGTTTCCTCCCCATCCTGCTGTAGCCATGGCACAAGAGTAGGAAGTGCCTCAAGCTGTCACTCGTGTTGGAACGAGTTGTTCTCTGACTTGTGGCCCCAGTCCAAACCAAGTGCTTTGACTATCAAATGCAATCCCTGGTGAGTGCTGGAGACTTTTGACAGCAGGCAAGTTGTGGTAGTTGGCACAGCAGGCATCTCAGCACTTCCTAGAGCTGGATTCCAATGGTGGCATTTGAAGGTCAAATGCAAGATAGGGGGTGCATTTCTTCCTTCCCAGCTGAACTGAGCAATCTGAGCATTTCAGTTTTTAGAAGTCAAGTTTCTAGTTCCTAACATGCCAGAGTAAACATAAGGATCAAGTTTCTAATACCCAGCATTCCAGAGTAAATGAAAACGATCTGGAATCTCTTCTTTCCTGTGTCTTTAACAGTTCTTAAGGAAAAGTTGAAGGGATGTGATGGCTCAGTGGCTAAGATGCTGAGCTTGTTGATTGAAAGATCGGCAGTTCAGCGGTTCAAATCCCTAGTGCTGCGTAATGGGGTGCGCTCCCATTACCTGTCCCAGCTTCTGCCAACCTAGCAGTTCAAAAGCACATAAAAATGCAAGTAGAAAAATAGGGACCACCTTTGGTGGGAAGGTAACAACGTTCCATGCACCGTTGGCATTTAGTCATGCCGGCCACATGACCACAGAGACGTCTTCGGACAGTGCTGGCTCTTCAGCTTTGAATCAGAGATGAGCATCACCCCCTAGAATCTGGAATGACTAGCACATATGTGGAAGGGGAACCTTTACCTTTACCTTTTAAGGAAAAGTTGAGGTGGCATAGGCATTCCTGACGGTAGGGTCAAGGTAAGTGTTCTACTCTGGAATATATTTAAAAGTATGGTTTTGATATTGTACTGGCTGCCATTCTGTTAGCTCAGGCTAAGTACAGCTCAGTGTTTCTCAAACATGGCAATTTTAAGCTGTATGAACAGAGCTCTCTAGCCAACCATCATTTCTGGGAGTTGGAAGTCTATGCTTCTTAAAATTGCCAAGTTTGAGAAGCGATGCTATAGCTTATCTATCTCAAATAAATGATTCTAAAAGAAAGTGAAATGCTGGGTTTCAAGCAAGACACATCTTTCAGCTAGCTCTCCTATCTTATAGTTCAGATCCTGTAAAGAAATTAGTTTGCAGGTTAGGCAAATACCTGGGCTACAAAAAACCCATAAGATCACCAATGATGGCAAATAGGCACAGTAGCCCTGCTGATATTTCATGGCATTCTAGATTTCTGCAACCAGCTAAATAACAGTAGCTCGCTTCACCATATACTCCATAACAGTATGGAGAAAATAAGAATTAATCATTTCAGATTTTGGCCTTAAATGATTTTAGGATATGTAGCAACTCAGAGTTGTTCCTCCTTGTTCTTTTAGTAGTAACCTGGGATGTCTTATCATATCTTGAAAAGGCTCTGAGGTTAGGCTTTTGATGGTCAGGTGTCAGAGAGCACTTTCCACCCAAATTCTTCAATTGCTCTCATGGAGAAGCTGGATCTTTTCAAAGAAGGCTACATTCATAAATTGCATTAAACCATGGGTTGTGGTATTAATCAGAGATCATAAAACAAAGCAGGCACATCTCACATCTGTTCAGTAATTTTTTTTTTGCATTAGGAGCAAAAAAAGCAATACCAAGCAAGCTCCTGCCTATAGATTAGATGAGCTACCGAGCTCCTCACTGTTCATAAGACTGGCAAAACATTATTAAACAAGGCAGCTAACAATAACAAAAAAAATTGTTGTAAAAACAAGAAATAGTATCTAACTCTTAGGAGGCATACATTAGGTTCCAATAATTCATAGCTTCACCTGAAGTTCTTCTGGGTTTGAAGGGGGTACACCTAGTGCTATGCCATTCTCCTATGTGTAATAAGCAATATACCCTGATTCATAGCCAGAATGGCTGGGCTTACTCATTGCACTAAGTCAAAAGCAGACAGAAACACATTATGGCTTACTGTGATTGATTTTTCTACTCAGTGGAGTGGCAAAAAGGAGTTGGGAGGGAGGGAGCCCAAAAGAGAATTTTCCTTAGATGCTTGGAAAATATATCAATGAAGAAAAAAAAAACCTTATGAGGTCATCAAAATGCTCAAAAGAGGGTTCACACAACAAATCAGGAAATTATACTAGCTTTAGCTTTGCAGTATATTGCAAATACATCCATTATAGTTTGTAACTGTAATGTATGGTCTGTGAATGTAGCCTGCTGTGGTTTATGTAACGAATAGGGTTTCTGGTTCTGGGTTACGAAAATCCAGACACTCACAGATAGCAGACATGGTTCCCAATAGGTGTCTGGATTTGTGTGGCATAGATGAGTGACTCAACAGTAATAAAAGCACAAAATAGTTTAGCATAAAATGTAAGCCCAGTCCTTTTATTTAAACAGATGAAAAAAGAACTGTTGGGTATGAAGCATTAGCTGCTCTGTTTAAAGCTGTGGGTTGATTTGTTTATATCTTAAGTTCCTAATTTCTACCTCTGTTGTCCAACCATTGATAAAATAAGTCCCAAGTTTGAAAGTATTCTGTGTCTTCTTCTTTTTTTATCTTCAGTGTTAATCTGACCATTTCTGCACAGTCCAATATTTTTTAAATTGTATCTTCTTCCGTAGGTGTTTCCTTGCTTTTCCAATGTTGTGCAAATAAGATTAATTCAATCTTTCTTAGCATGCCGTAGAAAAACATGTACAGATATGCAAGTTGTGATATTCTGGTTTTTCTTTACTTTGTTGTGTGAATTCAGGCAGTATGATTTATCTGTAAACCATGGTTGAGCAAAACATGTCTACTTGTCCCAGAGGGAAAGGCTACTGCTATGCTTGCCCTGTCATCTTCTACTTGATGTGCCAAGAGACCACTTCAGCTGTCTCTGCAGAAAAGGCATTTTTCCAAGATCAGCCTGAAAGTAACCTTTGCTTAGTCCTACCAATGAGCATAGGGCCGGCAAATGCCATACCCAGTTTGTAATCCCATTTAAAACCCAGAATTTACAGTCAAATGAACACATAAAGTTATGCTGTAACTCAGTGTTTCTCAACCTCATCAGTTTCAGATGTGTGGACTTCAACTCTCATAATTCCCAGCCAGCATGCTGGAATTCTGGGAGTTGAAGTCCACACATCTTAAAGTTGCTGCCATTGAGAAATATTGCTGTAACTAAATCTTCCGCTTCTTTGTCCTCTTGAATTTCCCTAAGTGAGGGCTATCAGATCTGGGTTGCAAAAATCTGGGCTCATTTATTGGACCCTCCCTCAGATGTAACCTACACATGATTGGCTGTTATGATCATGCCCTTCTGAAATCTCAATCAGAAATTATTCATTCAGCTAATTTGCTCTTGTTTTTAATGAGATGGTGCAGAAGATCTTTTGTCAGTAAACCATGGGTATTGCTACTAAACTACAGTCCCCAACTGTTCTTATTACCTTTACTTGTACTTAAGGTAATACTTTAAAGCTCCTGCTGCTGGCAGTGGCTCATCTGAGGACAGGGTTGGGGTTGCCATCCTAAATGCCATCCTAAAATCAATCATCTCAACTTTGCTGCTGCAAACTCTCATAATTACCCCTACATGTAATGTCAGCCTTTCCCCTCTGCAAGGCAGCGATCCACTAGGACCGATTGTGACAGGTTCTTTCAAATCTGAAGAGAGGATAAACTGTCATGACCTACTCAGCTGAGATCTGATGAGCTTGGTAACTTCAGAAATGAATGTATCTAACTCATTTTTTCCCCAACTTGAGGATCTTTATGTATTTTTGGTGTGTGTCCTTGCTGGGAATTTCGAGCTGGGAATTCAGTTGGGGGGCATTTGAAATTGGAAAGGCTGGAATAGATGTACAGATAGGTTGGAATTAAACCAATCTTGGAATTAAATGATTTTGGAAACCATTATTTTTTTAATCCATGTAACAACTAGGGGTATAGAACACTGGCGACCAAATTAGGCAATCCACCTGTTTATAGGTGATCTGATTATCACTTATCACTTTACCTCACCAAAAAATCATGAAGCCAAGATCACCCAACAGAGGCTGTCATACTTTGATCATGTTATGAGAGCTGATTCATTCGAAAAGTCAGTCATGCTGGGAGTGATCAGAGGAAAAAGGAGAAGAGTCACCCTAGTATCTTCTGGCTGGACACTATAAAGGATAATGCCAGAATTACCATGGCAAATCTAAATGAGGTGGTGCAAGACTGAGGAGTATGGAGTTTGCTTATCCATAGAGTGGCCAAGGGTCAGACACTACTGAATGGCTGACGACGACGACGACGACGATGATGATGATGATGTGCCCTACCACTTGGAGGAATGGATCCTTTCTTGAATCAGGCCTCATGGGAAATCTGATCCCAACTTCTCAGTAAATTGTGGAAGGGGGCTGACTTTACATCTGTCCCAATAAAATCCATTTTTCCATTGAGTTCTACCTTAACATCTCTCAAGTTAATTTTTATCAAGCGTCTGCAGTCTGCAAAGTGCTCTGAATATTACTGAAAAGAGTTCCCTCCCTTTTTGATGCTGCAAAATTAGTTCTTAATTTGCTGAAATTATTTCTCTCTCATTCCATTTATCTTTAGTCACGACAGACACCAGAAGGTGAATTTTTGCCACTAGACCAATGTGAGCTTGATGTTGGATTTGGAACTGGGGCCGACCAACTGTTCCTCGTTTCTCCTCTAACCATCTGTCATGAAATCAGTGATAAGAGTCCTTTTTTTGCCCTCTCGCAAAGATCCCTAAGGAGCGAGCAGTTTGAAATTGTCGTAATCCTTGAAGGCATTGTTGAAACCACGGGTAAGTGATGCAATCAGTTGCCTACCCATGTAAATTTAATATTGGGGTATTACTTCCAAGTATGTTGCATTTTCTATTTATGATACCTTGTAAGTAAATGCAAAGTTATTGTAGATATGGAAAGAGGGAGAGAGATGTGACCTTCTGTAATGGTATGTGAGAATGACTGTGAGAAACAACAGGAAGAATGCAAACTAGATAACTGTCATGCAAAAGGTATCTCAGCCCACAGTAGGGTTTCAGAAGAGATTCTCCCTAGTTTTCTGGGAAGTAAAAGTAAAGGATGAGAGAAATACTTTCAGACTTGCAGGACTTTACCATTATCTTACAATAATGGTAAAGTTAGTACTCATAGTTGCGTTTCTTATTTGGACTACTTCAAAGGGCTAACACTTCCCTAATGCAATTGTTTGTGTGTTAGGGCAGAGGTGAAATAGGAACCACATTCTTAGCATTTCTTCAATTCAAATCTGATGCACATCCCCAATAATTAATTTGTCAAGTGGGGAAGTATATAAGAAACATTCTTATTTCTTCTTCCTTTTTTATTCTTAGTATTTATTATTGCATAGCTCAGTGAACATTAGGACATCTAGCCCAAGGCTATTCACATTAATAGGCAATGGTTCATTGGAAAGGAAAGTTGCAAATACCAAATCAGCCCTGATAACAGTTCATAGTTAAGAGTCTTGGGTAGACCATTAAAATTCAATTAATTAAATAAATCACAGTTCAATTTAGTGTGGAGAACTATTATATGAATACAGATTATATATTCTACCTATGAGCTAGTTAAGATTCCTCATGTGGATTCCAACATGCTTGGAAATCAACCTTTGATCTTGGAAACTATTTAGCATTATCTGTGACTATGGTGATTTCTTCAGTATTGAAAAAGAAATCTGTTGCCAGTTGCCCCAAAATAGTATTTTTTTTATATGAAAACTTTCACATGCTTTAAGACATGCCCTATATTAGAAGTACATTCATCTTATTATTGAATTCTGGCTCAAATTTATTTCTCTTTTCCCTCCTCCCCCATATAGCATGATTGAATATTTCGCTGATAAGTAGTTTCTCAATTATAACATAGGGTATTCTAAGTTACCAATAGAAGAGAATTTGTAACTCAAGGTTAAACTGTTGGATGATTGGTGTTCTTTGAGCTTGATGGATTTCTTCCTGACATTTCATTACCAAATTAGGAGTCAGAAATTCCACCATTATAAATTAGCTGGACAAATGAATGAGAAAGAATTTAAGGCCTTGTTATAATCTTTAAACCAGCTATACTCTGGTTTAGGGACCTGCTTCGTTATTTATTATTATTTTTATTTATTATTATTTTTATATTTATTATGCATAATACCTTGATCAGCCCTAAGCATTTTTGATGCCAGTTGCCTGCTGTGCTGCCCTGTATTAGTCCTCCCTTTGTTCAGCTTTAAATGACAAGTGGGATATGCAATCAATTCATTTGCAGTGAATGAATGAAATATTTTTAAAAAGTCAAAAAGGTGGCCATGTCTATGGAATGAAAGCCCCACCCCTCCTTCTTTTACATGCTTTATGACAAATGCAGGTCATGGATGCCCCTTCCCCATCCATCCTATACTCACCATTTAAGAATACTGGAGAACCTCTGTCCTTTGTACTGGGCCCCAAGACTCAAATAACAAATACAGCTGGTACAGAAAGTTAATTATGTGACCTGTAGCATGGCCATTCTGATTCAGGGGCACCTATTTAATGAAGCAACATTAGAAGTCTGTGGATGCTTTTTAAGTTCTGACATATTTACCATTGCTAAAATAGAGGGGACCTTTTGCCTTTGAAGACAAGAAGGGGAAGAAACTCTCTCCCCACTGGGTTGTAAATTATTCCAGGGCTTAATCTGAGCCAACTTTCTCCAGATGTCAGCTGCCAGCTCAACTGCAGTACCTGCCTCAAATTCTGCAGAATCTATGCAGGAATTATTGTTCTTTGGAATGGCTCCTATTAAAAGACAGAGTACCTCTAAAATGAGCGGATAGACACAAGAAAGCTCTTTTGCTGATTACTGTACATTCCCATTTTTTGTTTTATTACTCTCTTGGTAGCAAAACTGCTGGGAAAAGATTGCCTTCTCTATTATTGCATATTTTTGTCCTTGCTGGAGGACATGATGTTCCCTATGAGAAGTCGTTCCTGGCAGCTGATGACTCAATGAGAGCCTTCATCACCCTGGCGCCCTAGTGGGTAGAAGGTCCACAACGCCTGTAATTCTTGTAACCTGGGACTTTTGGCCAATTGCCTAGAAAGTAAGGAGCTAGAAAAAGATATTGAGATTCTAGAAAGGGTGCAAAGAAGAGCATCAAAGATGATTAGGGGACTGCAAGCTAAAACATACCAAGAACGGTTCCAGGAACTGGGTGTGTCTAATTTAATGAGGAGAAGGAATAAGGGTGACATGATAGCAATGTTCCAATATCTAAGGGGCTGCCCCAAACAAGAGGAGGTCAACCTATTCTCCAAAGCCCCTGAGGGCAGGACAAGAAGCAATGGATGGAAACTAATCAAGGAGTGAACAACCTAGAACTAAAGAGAAATTTCCTGACAGTTAGAACAATTAATCAGTGAAAAGACTTGCATCCAGAAGTTATGGGTACTCCAACACTGGAGGTTTTTAAGAATAGATTGGACAACCATTTGTCTGAAATGGGTGTAGGGCTTCCTGCTTGAGCAGGGGGTTGGAATAGAAGACTTCCAATCAGCCCACATAGAGAGGATCAGATGGAGAAAGGTGCTGGGGACTACTAGTGATTCTTGATTACCATTTTAGCATTTCCAGGATTTTATGATGGGTTATTATCATCTTCCAATTGTAACCACATGGTTACAAACATTTTTTTTTGTTTTCCAATGCTTTCTTACTGAACTTTGTCCTTAATGAGAAAGGAGGACAAGATAGAATAGTTAACGCAATACTTTTTGACTGAATCTTATCTTAGAAAATAAATAGGTCTTGTTTAGGTATGGTTTGAACTTTTCTCTAAGTACAGCATGTTAATATACCATATTCTTCTTCAGGAGTAGTGAACCTATCAAGAAAACAGGGCAAATTCAAACAAAAGCACAGTTTTCCTGACACAAGGTACACTCGTAATTTCCCCCTCCAGTCAATGATTGTGTGACTTAGAATTGTGCATAAATTTTCATTCAGGATTTCTTATTATTTATATATCATATTTTATTTATTTATCATATTTTGAAACTGCCCATTTCCCTCACAGAGTGACTCTGGGCAATAGAAATATTATTTTAAATATTGAATATAAAGGTATAATAAAATATGAATGTATTTTCTGAGATACTCTGATACTCCAACAATTCTTTATTGCAGCCTTTAGGACAAAAAACTTCTGAGATGTTTTACACATTCCTAAAAAGAGAAAGGCCAAACACTATAGACTTAGCTCTGCCTGAAAGGCCATTTTGCCCTAAATTCTGGGAAAGTAGATGTTGCCCTCCAGATATTTTGAACCAACTCCAATCAACCCCATTCAATGTGGCCAGGAAGCAAGGAATCTTAGGAGTTGTCAGAAGGAAATGCAGAGCAAAGATATGATTATGACTGCAGGTAGTTTGCAATTTACAATCATTCCATTCAGTGACCATTCAAACAACAGCATTGGAAAAAGTGACTTATGACCAGTTTTCACATTTTAGGACAGTTGCAGCATCTCCACGATCACATGATCATTTGATTGCTTGGCAGTGGATATGTATTTATGATGGTTGCAGCATCCTGAGGTCATGTTATCACAATTTGTAGCCTTTCCAGCTAGCTTTTGACAAGCAAAATCAATGAGATTTGCTTAACGATGATATAAGTCACTTAACAAGTGCAGTGATTAACAAAAAAAGGCAAAAAAAGGTAAAATGGGGCAAAACTCAGCTTATCAATTGCCTTTCTTAGCAATGGAAATTTTGGACTCAGTTGTGGTCATAAATCAATGACTACCTATAGTTGGATACATCATGAACATGTGGCTTTTGTGGGGCTTGGAGTTGTTCCAAAACTGTGTTAATTGTCATAGGGCCAGGCAAATTAGAGAACAAATTAGAGCCTATCACAAGCAAAGGCTAGATTTAAACAAGCCAACCCATTCAAAAAAGGGAGCCAAGTAGGCCATTAGCTAAGGTAGAATGAAAAACTAATCATAGGAACCTCCTTTTATTTAAAAAAAGGGATAATTCTTCTACATGGATAGCCCTTGACAAGATTGTTCACTTAGCAACTGTTTCAAGTGTCGACACTCCCCCTTCAAAGCAGTGGTGGGTTGCCCCTGGTTCGCACTATAGAATCGGTAGTAAAACTGGTGGGAGGCTCCACCCACTGACCCCGACATCATCAAAACACTTCTGCGCATGCGCAGAAGCTTCTGTGCTTATGCAGAAGAGCGCGTAGCCCCGCTACAAACCGGTAGTAAAGGTAAGTAGAACCCACCCCTGCTTCAAAGATACTTACAACTTGGCTTCAAAGTCCCATGGCTGGGTATCTGCCCTCACAGTCACATGACCGCATCTTGGGTGCTTGGCAACCACCCTGCATTTACAACTACTTGTAGCTATACTCACATTACTTACTCATGTTAATGCAATGTACGATGTTTTTGCCAAAAAAAGTGTTTAATCCTGTTTTTGGCAAAAATGGCCATAATGAACAATAGGTTTGCTTAAGGACTCTGGTGTTCATTTAACAACCACCACAAAAAAGGTTGTAAAATTAGGTCAGTCATGTGGGTGGCTTGCTTTACAACTGTTATGACTTATGACCATAATTAGCAGGCTCTGTTATAGTCATAAACTAAGGACTGCCTGTAACTTTAGTTGCTACCATTCTTTTGGCATTGGCTTCCTGCTTTCTTTAGTAAGTATTACTTATTCTTGGATCTTAGATTTTCTCGTGAATTTATCAGTGTGATTCCAGCTGTTTCCAGTCAAGAGATAGTAGAAGCCCTTGGACACCATTGTTCTCCTGCCAACTCTGATCTAGGACTATAACTCCCAGAATTCTCAGAGTGTATAACTGAGCAGGTGTTGGGTCCATGCTCTGCTTGGAACAAAATTCTGAGATAAAGGATTTTGCTACCCCAGGAGATTAAAAGGGTTTCTTAATCACTTCTCTGAATATACATTCTGTATCCATTTGTGTATTTTACCTTCAGCACTTCCTAAGCACGTAAGACTCTTTAACAGGGCTAGTGAAACATACCTGAATAAACTGAGCTAAGTCAATAACTACTGAGGGGTTGATCATCAGCAAATGGAGCTACAGGTTGTTTCTTACCTTTGCACAAACTGGAATTGATGGATGAATGGTACAAACACAGCGCTTGTACAAATCTTCTGCCCTCCCCACTCCTAGATTGCCATATGGTGTCCTCCTGACCTTTGTATGAGTTAGATGATTAGTTATGCTTTAACTCCCCTGAAAGAAATAGGACTAAAGTCACTTTTCTCAATGTGGCAACACCCAGAATTCCTAGCCAGTGTATGTAGACTCTGAGAATTCTGGGAGTTGAAGTCCTGGACCATTTTGGGAATGGAAAAGGCTGAACTGAAACAGAACTGACACAGAAACTGTTTGGTGTAAGGTGCTTGGAGGCCGTGTGGATCTGGATGGGGAGGAACAGGCTTCGACTCAACCCCTCCAAGACTGAGTGGCTGTGGCTTCCGGCATCCCGGTATAGCCAGCTGGTGCCATCGCTGGCCATTGGGGGCGAATTACTAGCCCCCCCAGAGAGGGTTCGCAACTTAGGCGTCCTCCTGGACTCACGGCTGTCTTTGGAAGAGCATATGACGGCCGTGGCCAGGGGAGCTTTTTATCA
>JANHZT010002387.1:75945-78445 GCA_032468215.1 Stegonotus admiraltiensis
TTTGCTTACCTCAGGGGTGGGAAACTATGGTCCTTTTATGACTTGTGGACTTCAACTCCCAGAATTCCTGAACCAGCCATGTTAGCTCAGGAATTCTGGAAATTGGAGTCCACAAGTCATAAAAGGCCCATAGTTGCCCACCTCTGGCTTATTTAATAGTACTTTTCCAGTTCCTAATTTCTACCTCTATTATTCAACCATTGATAAAAAAAGTCCCATGTTTGAAAATATTCGGTATCTTCTTTTTCTTTTATCTTTAATGTCAATCTGTCCATTTCTGCACAATCTAGTATTTTTCTAATTACATCTTCTTCAGTAGGTATTTCTTCATTTTTCCAATACTGTGCAAATACAATTCTTGCTGCTATCAAAACATGTAATATTAAATATATATTCCCTTTATCTTACTTTTCTGGTACTATACCTAAGAAAAATATTTCTGGCTATATGCTGCTTTGACATTTTTCTTTTTAAAATAATTTTTATTCAACATTTTTAACCTTTAAAATCACTATTGCACTATTACAGCTTTCCATTATCAGAATTTTTTCTTAATTTCAATTTATCTATAGGCCTATTATTTTATACATATACATTCTTAATTCATAGTTATGTATTTATATAATATATACAATATTTACATGTCTACTACATTCTAAAAGCCATTTGCTTATTTTGAAACCCATATTGTTCTGAATCTTTTTGTAAACATTTTTTCTAACCATGTATGTATTTTTGTCCAAAATGTTTTTACTTTTGCACATGTCCACCACATGTGATAATATGTGTCTGATATCTGATTACATTTCCAACATTTGGCAGACATGTTTTTAAACATCTTTGCTAATCTCACCGGTGGCCAATGCCATCTATAGAACATTTTATACAGGTTTTCCTTATAAGAAGTTGCCATTGTCAACTTATAGTTTCTTTCCCAAATTTTTGCCATTTGTCTAATTCTATAGGGTATCCAAAAGTTTTTGCCCATACTATCATTGTCTCTTTTATCTGTTCATCCTCCATTTTTAAGCTTAATAAGAAGTTGTATATTTTCTTTATTAACTTTTCATCTACTGCTAATATTATTTGATCAAATGTTGTTTTCTCTTTTATAAAAGCCATATGTCTTGATATCTTTCTCGTATCTCGATCGTATTTGCATATGCAGCCACCATGTTAAGTCAACATTTTGATTCTGCAATTCTTGTTTAGTTTTAAGTTCCCGTTCCACATTCAAAATATCTTTCTATGTTATTTTTTTTTCTAGATTTACTACATTTGGATGTATAAATGCTTCCACTGTTGAGAGCCAGACTGGTATTTTCATATAAATATTTGCTTTCACTTTTTCCCATACCAGAAACAGGGTGTTTCTTACATAATGTCTTTGAAAATATCTATAAGTTTTATTTTTATCATACCATAGAAAGGCATACCATCCTAATTGGAGATCATGACCTTCCAAAAACAATAATCTTCTATGTCTGAGAGTTATCCATTCCCAAGGGCCTGAATTTTGATCATGTGGCTGCTTCAATTGTAAGTGTGAAAAACAATCATAAGTCACTTTTTTCAGTGCCATTGTAACTAAATGATCACTAAACAAATGGTTGTAAATTGAGGACAACTTGTAATTGTGTATTTACAAAGTTTCTCTCACAAGAACCAACTGCATGCATCTGACACAGTGGCTTAATCTATAAAAATCTATTAAAAATTAGGGTTAGAGTTAGGAATATCCATAAACCAACAATCAAAAGCTTGAGAAGAGTAGCAGAGTTACCATTTTGGAAACTACTGCCTTATTTTGTGTTTAATTATACTTTACACAGCAGTTAAGAATAAAATAGCCTAAATTGAGATCTAGGTCTTTCCTTGTTAGCTTTATTTATTTATCTACATTTATTTATTGAGCAAGGGTATAAGCTGCTGGGTTCAAATCTGACTCTGAGCACCATACAATTCCTCATCTTTGTAAATTCAGAGTAAGATACTTGAATTCAATTAAACATACCAATGCAATTAAAGCCAAATCAATAGGAAAAAGGAAGAGGAACAACAGAAAAAAAGATACAAAGTACCTTCTGATATTCTTCATTAGTTATAAGGTGTTGTTGACAGTGCTAAAAAATAAGGAACAGACGCAATCAAGACTGTAGAGCTGTACTACTAACTACCCAACTTTGAGTCAACAGGAAATTCATATCAGCATGAAAAGTCACTGAACTCTGCCTGGGCTACAAAAATTTGAGCAACTAGATCATTTTTTCTTCTGCTATCATGATTGTTTAGATTTTTGCAGCCTAGAAGTTATAGCTAGACCCCACAGTCTTTCTTTCAAGCCCTTACAGCCACCTAATTTCCTTCCAGGATGACAGGTGAAATGGTATAATAGATTATATGCACCCCAGACTACCCTTAATCTTCCAAAATCTTGGAATAGGTGGGAAAATATTACTTAGTACAGCTAAGGGTTTCTTAATTGAATCTTTCTTATGGC
>JANHZT010002387.1:80945-93370 GCA_032468215.1 Stegonotus admiraltiensis
GTCTTAAGGAGGGCTTATGGAGAAATATATATATAAATTGTACTGTTGAAGGAGTGGCCTTTGCACAGGCCTAATGGGAGTGATGATCCCTCTGTGTTCTTTCTTTTGTGCAAAATAAAGCTTTTGCAAATCTTCATTTTGGTGTGTAATTTTATTGGCATTGCACACTGGGCAGAAACGGTTTTCTGGGACAACACATTTGTGATCTATGGCCCTCCTGCTTAGTCTGCTGCCCAGATATTAGCTGGGGGAGATCTTTGTCAAGACTTTTGCCCTCCTTTCTGATGTTTCACTTTCAGTGAGATTTGCCCTGGATTATTCCTCAGGTAGGGATACTTCCTCTTACTCAAGGTCTCAGTTTGTACTTTGGGCACAGTATGCAAAACCCAGCCCATTTGAGTGATCTGTAATGCTGGGAAAGGTGGAATGAAATAGAAGACCAGCTGCAAGATGGAAGGATTCAGTTACAGTGGCAATGGGTGCACTGTTAGAAGACCTAAAAGACCAGGTTGGGGATAGATCATCGTGGAAAAAATTTACCTGCAGTATGTGAGCACTAAAAGTCAACTCTGACTTCATGTCAATCAATCAATCAATCAATCAGGGATATTTTTAAAAAGCTCCAGCCATTGTAATGCAAGCCCATGGGCACTGTATTTGTGCCCAAGGGTCACTCAGGCTCTCGTTATTTCTCGTCTGGACTACTACAATGCCCTCTACATGGGGCTGCCCTTGGAGGCTCCAACTGGTCCAGAATGTGGCTGCGCAGGTTGTTATGGGAGCCTCCCAGTACTCCCGGATTACACCTTTCCTGCACGAGCTGCACTGGTTGCCGGTGGTCCTTCGGGTTCACTTCAAGGTGCTGGTACTCACCTATAAAGCCCTTCATAGCATGGGCCCAGGGTACTTGCAGGATCACCTTCTGCCGGCCTCCCACTGCCCAGTGCACTCACATAGAACTGCCCTCCTCCAGGTGCCTTCAGCCAGGCACTGTTGGCTGAGGACGCCCAGGATGAGGGCGTTCTCTGTGGCCGCACCGACCCTCTGGAACGAGTTACCCACTGGAGTCCAGACAACCCCGACCTCCGTACTTTTCGCAAAGGCCTGAAGACATGGCTTTTTAATCAACTTGCCTGATCTGTCTGGAAATTTGTTAATTATTTTGGGATTTTAATTCGATTTTTTAATTCTATTTATTGTTGGTTTTATTGTTTGCTGTGAGCCGCCCAGAGTCCTTCGGGAGAAGGGCGGCATATAAATATAATATAATAAATAATAATAATAATAATAATAATAAATAATATATAATATATTTACACTGAGATCTACTCAGATGCTCTTGTCGGTATATAAAAGAAAAATCGGGATTATAACCAAATGACACAAATATCTTTATCAAGTGTGCCCCTGATCTTGAATTTATAAAGCAAAAGACAGTGCCCATAGATCAGTAATGGCTAACCTTTTCCAGACCGAGTGCCCAAAGCGTGTGTGCGAACCCCCAAAATGCAATGTACATGCAGCCCCTGCACAAGTGCCCTGCTCCTCGTGCATGCATGCCCGTTCCCCACATGCGCCCTGCCCCCGTGCATGCGTGGCAGAGACCCAAAAACCAGCTAGCCAGCGGGAGGTGCACACACATGCACAGCGGAGCTGAGCTGAGCTGACAGCTTGTGTGCCCACAGAGAAGGCGTTGTATGCCACCTCTGGCACGCATGCCATAGGTTCGCCATCACTGCCATAGATGTATTCCACAAGACATATTCCCTGCTTTCAAACAATATTAAGTTCATTTAACATTTTTATTGAGTTATAATGTAATATAAAGTACAAAGTACAAAGTAAATAGGAAAGGAGTGGGGAGGCGAAGGGGAAGGAGGAAAGATAAGAAAAAAAGAAAAAGAAACATTGACTTCCGACTCTCTCTGTTACAGTAAAATCAGGCATTAACATCAAAACACAACTTTTTACTTTTTCCTAATAGTATAAACAAGTGATTTCTATTAAGATCAATCAGTTTAATCGGTAAAATCCAAAGTCAAAGTTTCGTTCTTCTCCACATCAAGCACGAAGTTCAGAAGCTGTCTCCATGTAGAAACAAAAGTGCTTATGTTCTTTCCTTTAATCAAGGTGGTCAATTGTACCATTTTGGCCAACTTCATCAATTTCTGCAACTAAACGATATAAAGTCAAATCCCTATAGCTCTCCAGAAGAACTCAGAGCTTCACACAAACTGAAAAAGAGAGAGGCCACACCGCTAATCAGGATGGGGATTGATAGTCTGGGAAGATATAATATGTGGAGATCAGAATGTGTTACTCATCTAGTCACCAAGGCAATAAACCATAAATAATAAAAAGGGCAATACAGGAATGGCTCAAGGAAGAAATGGAGATTCAAATCTCCTTTTTAGTCCTTATGCAGGTTGGCCTCGAATTACAATCCCAACTGAGCCCAAAATTCCCGTTACCAAGGAAGACAGTTGTTAAGTGAGCTTCACCCCATTTTACAATCTTTTTCACCGTAGTTGTTAAGTGAATCACTGCGGTTGCATTAGTAACATGTTTCTTAAGTGAATCTATTCCCCATTGACTTTGCTTGTCAGAAAGCCACAAAAGGGGATCCCATGACCCCAGGACACTGCAATTGTCATACATACCAGTTGCCAAGTGTCTGAATTTTAATCACATGACCATGGGAATCAGAGGTGGGTTTCAGCAGGTTCTGACCAGTTCTGGAGAACCATAGCGGAAATTTTGAGTAGTTCGGAGAACCAGTATTAAAAATTCTGACTGGCCCCGCCCACATCCATTCTCTGCCTCCCAATTCCCAGCTGATTGGGAGGAAATGGGGATTTTGCAGTAACCTTTTCCTGGAGGGGGGTGGGAATGGAGATTTTACAGTACCCTTCCCCTGCCACGCCCACCATGCCACACCCACAGAACCGGTAGTAAAAATTTTTGAAACCCATCACTGATGGGAATGGTGCAAAGGTTATAAGCGTGAAAAATAGTTATTAAGTCACTTTTTTCAGTGAGATTGTAACTTCCAACAGTCACTAAACGAATGATTGTAAGTCAAAGACCACCGGTAAAGCAGATTCCAAAAGGGTCACTGTAAAAAAATAGGAGGTGGAGTATCAGCGTTTCTGCCCGGCAAACAGGCAGGCATTAAGAGATGCAGACAACCTTTTACCTGGCTGTATTTTTCCATCATTTCACTTCCTGGTATCTGGAGGCAGCAAGGAAAGGAGTGGGGGATTTTTATTTTTATTTTTTTGCTTTTTCTTTTTCTTTCATATATTTAGTTACTTTTTAAAAATTATATGTCCGCCCAACCCACTCTCAGTGACTCTTGATGGCTTACGAAGATGAAAACCCAATACAAAAACAATAAAAAGCAATAACCCTCGACTTCCCACAACAATCAGTCAATCAAATAAGCCACTTGATGGGGTCCATCCCACTCTGGGTTCCCCAGGCCTATTGGCAAAACCGGGAGGTCTTCACACCCTTGCAAAAGAATGACAAAGTGGGGGACATGATGCTCCACGGGGCGACTGTCAGATATATATTGATGGTCGTGCTCATTTGGTTCTATGAAGAAGTTATTTGGTCAATACAGCTCCAGGTTCCAAAAGGTTGTTTTATTATTTACAAATATATACATGCACACAATAATGAACAGGGTGTCCTGTTGCATTTGTTACCCTAACTGTATGACTCAGATGTTGAGAGGAGAGAGAAGTTCACGTGTTGTCTTGCTGAGAGATAGATGAGAAGAAGTAGAGAAGATATCCAAGTGATTTCTGGGTAAGAGTCCAATAAGAGAGTCCATTGGCTGATACGGTCACATGTGATGTCTGTAAAGACTTAACCCCTTCTAGTCCCTGGTGCATCATACGCAGGCAATATCTGACAGCGACAGCCACAGGGAAGGAGGCACCATGGAAAGGGCCCTTCTTTTTGGCCCTGATAGATGTACCTCCTTAGGAGACGAGGCCTATATCATTTCCTCCCTCTCTGCTCTGGTGGGTAGGGTAAATGTGACTGGGAAAAGACGGCCCTTCTAACTAAGGGTATGTTAATTGTTCATTAGATGTAGCCACTATTTCTTTTTGCTCCCCAAAACCACTCACTTTCCATGACTTGCTATCTATTTTCAGTGGTGCACTCTTAAAAGAACATCAGGACACAGATGACCTACTTTTTGTAATAAAACAATCTACACCTTCGTAGAGTTTCTACACATATCAACAAGCAAAGCCTCTACCCAGATTTCTTTCCCGGCAAGCCTTGGAAGAGGCACACGCATGCTAGCTAAGACTCTGTGGATCAGGGCTTGTTCTGCAGTTTTGTCCAGATTTCATAGACGTTAGCTGGGTTCTCATCATATACTAAGCCATGGTAATTTTACTATGGTTTACTTCATAATTAAGAATTCACAAATGGTTGGGTTCACTCAACACGCTAAAGAATTTTTCAAACATAGCAACTTTTAAGATGGGCTTCAACTCCCAGAATTCCTTGGCCAGCAAAGGTGTTTGGGGAATTCTGAGAGTTGAAGCCCATACATTTTAAAATTGCCAAGTTTTAAAAACACTGAACTAAACAAAAAACAATATTTTAGAATGTTGGTTTTAATAAGAAAACCTGTAGAAATGTTTCTACTGTAATTTGGCCAGTGTTTGTCATCCCATCAAACCTTCCAGTTTTCGTCACCAGGTCCCTGAAGTACATCTTTTAGCTAGCACAATTTAGAATATATTCTGCATTTAATTTCAGAAACCAGGGTCACTGACTTTTTTGTATATCTACAAATTCCAATTATCGGCAGAGAGAGCTTGAGTGCCTCTTCAGTTTCCAATTTCCTCCAAAAGATGATTGGAAATGAAAATTGAGGTTTCCAGAAACAAAGTGCTTGTGATCAGTGAAGTGCTGGGGGAGAAAAAATCTGCTTCAGTGTATGGCCAGTGGTTTGCAGTGATGGAAGAGATGGGGCAGGGATGAAATGTTCCCTGTTTGGACTGGATCTGGTAGCGATAGTGGTGGGTGGTTTGGAGAACCGGTAGCAAAAATCCCTGCCCACCCCATGCCTAGCTAAGCTGCGCGATCATCAGAAGCTTTTTTTAAAACTTTTAAAAGCATTTTTTCTAAAACCTCTTCGGCTGAAGAGGTTTTAAAAGTAAAAAAAAAAAAGTTGGCCACGCCCACCCAGTCACATTACCCTCCACCAAGCCATGCCCACAGAACCGGTAGTAACAAATTTTACATTTGAGATGGGGGAAGGAAAACAGGGGCTCTCTTGAGGTCCTGTGAAACAGGTGGGGAAGCTTAGCAATGAAGATTTAGACCCTGTTGCCATGGTAGGTACAAGAACAGCCCTGAGTCATCTATATTATAATTTTTGTGAGCACTGTCCACTTTAGACAAGGGTCCAGCAAGACCATAGTTGGTTCCCAATTTGTGAGGTGACATTGGACTTCCCAGCCCACCCTACATTAGGGAAGATCAAATAGATGCTGGTGTGTTCATATCAGGAGCTAAATAATAATATATCATTAGCTCCCAGTCAAAATTTCCCAACTTGTTGCTGTTTGCATATGTCAGGTTAATATTCCAATATACACCAGGAATAACTGGTTCAGAGAAAAGAAGTTGATCATGAGAACTATCATGATACTAGACCTCAAGGCAACACGCATAGCATTTCTTCCTATTTCTTACTACTACAACAATCCTGTGAAGTCAGGGAGCTGAGAGTGACTGGGCCAAAGTCATCTAGAAGGGGTCTCAGTGGCTGAAGGAAGATTAGAAACTGAGTCTCTCTACTCCTAGTCCAAAACCTGAACCTTTCACTGACTCTACTTCCCCACTAGGTGCCGCTCATTTCATATCATTAAATGAATCTTTAAATCGGGCAACTTCCGAAGGTCTTGCATAATAGCAGAAAGGCCCATGTAGCAAAACAGGGGAAGAGATGCTTCTTCAGCCTTTGAAGACTAAGCAGCACTTTTGAGTTTGGCTTGTGGCAAAAAATGTGGCAGGGGCCAGCAGTGCTGATTACAGAGCACCAGTGTCAAGTGACTACAGACTAAAAAATGGTTGATATTACCTATCCCTTCCCAAACACAGTCTGTAGCTGACTGAAATTCTGAGAGCATTCTCAAAGCAGCTCCATATATTTACATTATTGCTGAATTCTCCACCAGAGGTTGCCTGTGCACAAATAATTGCTGTAAGGCTCCCTCTCTCCAGGTTTGATGTCTTCATTCATTCATTCATTCATTCATTCACTGAATCCAAAACCAAGTATCCAGTACAAGCCATGATGACCTGATATGCTATCATATTAGCACAATTCTCATCACAGAGAAACCAGGGTGATATACTAGGGAAGGTATGGAAGAAAACAAACCCAGGCTCTACTCCACCCTCAATAGGGAACATCTCTAGGTGAGAGCCTATAAGGTAGAGCAGACCAAGATACCAGTGCTCCATACTTTCATTGGAACAGCAATAGCAAGAAACTTGCAACTCTGCATGTGCTTCCCTCCCCCTCATTTACCTTGGTGTAAATCAGAAAGAAGCTTCTATGAGACATTTTCTCAAATTAGTTTTTGGGGATAAACTCAAGCCCCACTTGCCTGATTGCTGCTTTGGTGGAAGATCTTCCTCCTGCCCTTCAAAGGCATTCCCTATAAGGTGTCTTTGGGTTGGCTGTTTGCTCATTCAATTCAATCTAGCACATAGGATTATTGTTGGGGGGTGGGGGTATAGGAGGAGGAAGCACTATCTTTGTCACCTTGAATGAAAGGCAGAATATAAATCAAATAAATACATAACTAGACAGCACAAAGAATATTATGTAATAGGCACAACATGACTGATGCAAATTACATGATTTGCGTCATTTGTGCAATGATGTCGTCATGCACGTGACATCACTTGCCCCTGCTGTGGATGCCCATGAAGCCACAAGCAATTCCAGCACATCTGGAATTTTAGCCAAGTTGACTAAAACAAAAAACCAAGCAGAATTTGGAATTTTAGATCAGGTTTAAAGAATCATAGTAAAACAACATTTGAAAAGCACCAAAAGACTATTTCATGTCTCTTGTCTTATTTCTCCTGTGCGTCAAAAGGCCCTTCCAATTCATTCCAGTTCTTCTCCTGATTCTTCTTCCTGTTCCTTTCTGCCATCACAATGGCAGCAATCACTGTCACCAGGACCGTAACTGTGATCACCAAGACAGTGGCTGTCTCTGCCATGCACAGCTGACTGTCCACAGAAACAAGAGGCAAGCCAGCTAATTGCCAAGGACTGAAACAGGTGAGGTTCTCATAATCATCCACATGAAGGTGCCGAACACTCGTGATTTTGCCAAAAACCCTTTGGAGATCACAGTCACAGGCCCATGGGTTACCAGCCAGCTGGATGTGGGTGCTGACTGTTTGGATATTCAGGAAAGTCTTAAATTTTAGGTGGATGAGCCGGTTGCCAGTCAAAGCCAGAAAATTCATGTTGTGCAGTGAAGTGAAAGCCTCCACTTCAATGAAGCTGATGTTGTTCCTGTTAAGCAAAAGAACTTCCAGATTCTGGAGCATAAAAAAGAAGCCATTATAGATAACTGTAAGCCTGTTAGACTGAAGGTAGAGATGTCGGAGCCTGGAGAGTCCGCGGAAAGTTCCTTTCTCAATCGAAGAGACCAGATTGTGGCTCAAGTCCAGCTTCTCCAAGTTCTCCATATACTGCAAGCTTTCAAAACCCAAAGCTATCAAACAGTTGTGGGCCACCTTAAGATCCTTCAGGGAAGTCAACTCATTTGAGAAGTCATGTGGTAAGCGAGCAAGCAGGTTGTAGCTGAGGTCCATCTTCTCCAGGAAACTCAGGGATGTGAATGTTTGGGGCCAAATCTTTGCAATGGAATTGTGGGACAGAAGAAGGATCTTCAAAGACCACAAAGCATCAAAGCAGCCTACCTCTAGCCCACTCAAGTTGTTGTGTCTCAAGTTGAGCATCCATGTATTGTGAGGGATGCCATGAGGAACATGGGCCAAGTGCCGATTGTGACAGTCCACAAAACTGGAGGATTCATAGCAGAAGCATAGATGGGGGCAAATCTTGGATGTATCAGCCCCATGAACAGAAAAGAAAAGAGCAGCTATAAACAAGAGGTACATTTCTGAGAGGCCTGCAGCAGAAATTATTCTTGCTGCACGCTTGCAAAGCCCACAGAAAATAAATGGAGATCTACGCTCCTGCACTCCAGATCCTTGTCAGCTTCTACAGATGGGAGAAGAGAGTCAGATTTCCCCAGAGGAACCCATCACAAAGAGCTCTTTGTCAAGTGATTAGCTAAGAGCTTCCTTGGACTTTAGCCTTGAAGAAGAACAACAGGCAACTTGAGTGAACAAGAGAAGAGAAGGAATCAGAGACCTGTAACTGGAGCAGTGGCATTTTCTGTAAGATAGGTCATTCATACCTTGGTTTCTCTGTTTTCAGCACTCACTGGTTGATCTTTGATAGACTAAATCCAGGGCAAAAAAATGGCTCTTTTTCAATAGTGAAATAGGCAAAAAAAGAGAGAAGAGACACTGATTGGTATATTTGTAGTGGAAGGAAATGTAATTGTTAGCATTAGTTGCATATAGGTTTGGACAAACAAACAAAAATCTTCCATCTCTGAACCATGAATAGTTATGCCATGCATAGTACACACAAGGAGACTTGAAAAAACAGGCTAGGGATAAATCATCATGGAGAAAATCTATCTGTCTGGTTGCTAGGAGTCAAAAATGACTGGATGGCACAAAATCAATCAAATATTAAGGAATTTTTCATGCTGCCCTCCTGTATTTTGCATGAACTCTAGAGCACTAAATGAAGCCACAAAGTCCGCAATGTTCATATGCTAGCAAATGTTCCTGCTTCTGAGATTCAGCTGTCAGATAACATTCTACTGGCCTTGACATTAAAAGCATCTGGCCAGTAAAATGATGAAACTGTTCTTTTAATAAATTGTCTAAGTATCCTCATATTTGCAATAAGGCGCACTTGTGCACAAAGTATAGCTTAGATAACTCATCCTTCAAGTTTGATTCTTGGTGACTTCAGGTTTACATCAATGCAATTTTCTTCAAGTTCTTACAAATGTGACTTGCCAATTGTCTCCTTCTGGTACAGTTTCCAGCTGCCCAATCCAGTATACAACCATATATATATATATATCCTGGAGGTCTCCTATTCAGGAGCAAGGTTCCTGCCAGCTTCTACAGTTATCTTGTTCCTGATGATGGTCAGAGGTTAGTCTTCTACTTCAAAGCAATTTTGAAATATTGTCCCACCAGACCTAGTATGAAGATCAAAGAAAGATAAAAAAGCAGAGAAATCAAAGGCCCATCAATAGCTCACAAGCAGAAAAATCAGGTGGCCGTTAAAATAGCCTAAGAAAGGAAGACAAAGAACCTTGCTGCAAACGTCCACAACACAGAAACACATAAAACTTTCTGATTCTTTTCTCTCCATTCTCTCGCCCCACTCCATGTATTTTTCTTTCACATATATGCCCAACTTTTTCTCTGCATCCACTTACTTTGATTGTATTCTATAAGATGTCAAGGAGACAGAAATATAGTTGCTTTTGGTGAACAGAGGGAAAACTTTTTTAAAAAAATCCAACTGCAGTATAATTCCAGACATTTGGCCTACGACTCTTTAGGCTCTCATATCACTTAAGATTCCTATGTAAACTCTAAGAATATTTCCTGAAAATGTCAAATGAAGGGATTGTGCAAATCGTAGGCAACATTATGATTGGAGGGAGATTGTCACCTTGGGATGCTTCTGTTTCCTCTTCGTTGACAGCAGGGATTCTAGCAGTGGGTTGTGGGTAACTTTTCTCCACTGGCTTGTTTCCTCCACCTGAGTGAGAGGCAGTGGGTGGCTGGATGGTTGAATGTGAGTAGGTTATCTAGTGCCTAGATAAAGAAGTGCTGAGTATAAGGCAGAATCATGTCTGTGGCTGGTGTGTACCTTTCTGATGGTATGGTGTATAGTTTGGTTGGAGCGGGAGACTGGATGGCTGGAGGAGAAGCAGTAGTCAGGTTCTTAGTAGTGACAGGTGGAGGGAGGTATGGCAGGAGACTGGACGGCTCTCAAAGAAGGTGACCTTGATGTGTCCAGTCCCTTATGGACTACCCCAAGGACTGTCCATCAGCATTCCAGAGATCCTGGTTTTCAGCTCTGCTGTTTAAATTCAGTCAGCCTTCAATAAAACTTGATTCACAATTTAACTGTGAATCAGAGGGCTGACCTTGTCTAGATTAGCAAAACTTGGGTCGGCCTAGAAGGGAAGGAGATGTTCCTCTCTCGCATATGTGCCCAGCTGGGTATCGTGCATGGCATCAGCCATGAGCCAGGCTCAAGTTGAAGATGTAGCAATCATGATCCAAGAAACCTTAGTAGCTTTCAGGGGCAGATTGCCAGGTATGAAGCATTGTTTGTGAAGTTGGGCTACAAAAATCAGAACTTCTTTGATGCAAGTCAACCTTCCTATCAAAGCTGCTGGAATCCATGGCTAATTTGGAGATGGAGTACCCTAGGGATTTGGTCCTGGGGGATTTCAATCATCTTTGAGCATTGACTCAGAGGCAGCTTGAGAGTTCATGGCACCATGGCAACCATGGACCTGACTCAAATTATCTCCGGCCTGACTCACAGTGGAGGCCACACATTAGACCTGGTCTCTGCTAGCTAAATAAATTAAACAAACAAACAAACATCTCTTGGCAGTAGTGGTGTGATTAGGAATTGGTGGCTATTCCTATTAGGTCTTTGCCATGGACCAATCATTCTTTCATTTTATTTATTTCAACTTGTATGATCCCTTTGGAGTTATTTCTTCCCCACAGGTCCACCCCAGATATCTGACGGACCCTATCAGGTTTCAGGTACAACTTGGGAGTGTTCCTAGGATTCTAATGCCTTGTTTGATTAAGGCCTTAATTGCTGCTTGCAATGAGACAGCAATTTTGGCCTTGGAAACCTGAATCACTGTCTTCACTGGACTGTTTCTAATGTTTATTTTTTAACTTCTCCCCAATTCACATTCCTCCAAATTTGTTGATACTTGTGCCTTCATTTTGTGTCTGCCTGGTGGCCTTTTCTTACAGCACTGTCCTGTAGATCTCCAACTGTTGATGTACAGGATCATCCTACATTGTTCACATAGAATTGAGCATGAATAGGGGCACCTATGGAAGAAACCAGGCTGAGGAAAAGTATTGTATCACTTTCTTTAGTTATCATCTTATTTAAATTAATAGGATTCTAGAAACTGAGCCAGACAGATATTTTGTGACCAACTGTTTTCTTTTTCATTAAATTTCTCATTGCAATGGAGACAATCCTGTTTAACCCATGTTTGGAAGGAATATGATGGTTCATAGATACCTATTCTCATATTGAGTATGTAGGGTGATAAAAGAATATCAGCCTGGGTGAATGAATCACTTTGCATTTATTACATCATATGATAGTATAAAGCGATATTTCTCAACTTCACTAACTTCAGAATGCTGGTTGGAGATTTCCAGGAGTTGTTCACATATCTAAAAGTGCTTGAAACTGAAAAACTTTGCTGTAAAGTATTCTTTTTTAAAAAGGAGATCGGGGAGATGGGAAAGGATTGTAAATCTGGATACTAAACTTTTATTTTGACAGAAAAACTGTTTATTGGAAACCTTTTTGAAAGAACAAAAGAGGAACAAGGTAGTGATTCAGATAAATATTTTAAATAAAAAGAAAAGCTATACTTATTTTAGAAGCATGATTATAGCAGCCCTCAAAGTAATATCTATTGTATATGAAATCAGACCTTACTTTTTTCTCTGTGTCTATTCTGTCAATTTCCTGTTCCAAAATCAAGAAATAGATTTAAAAATGAATTTAGCCCCTTCCTCAATGCCCACGGGAAATCTAATGGTTTTATTTATATTCAACACTTGTAGTTTAGCAACTGGTCCTTGGATTAATCCAGGGAGTAGGAGTGGACTAATCACAGAGGCAGTTAAAGCCACTTATCTTTGTTCTGCTTTATTTAGGTTGTTGAACATTTTTAATTCTAAAAATGTCTCTTATACTTTTGTAGCAGAACATGGAACATGACAAAGACCAGCTTCCCTTAAAAGTTTACATAGGATAATATTAAAACAAACTATCAAAAAGGGACATTATGTAGGTAAAATTTACCCAATTAATTTCAATAGAGGATACTCCTTATGAAGTATGCAATCTTAACTAAATATCTTAAGTAGATATTTCCACTGAAATTAACTTTCTTAACCATGAAAGGATTGTAGCTATATAATTCATTATAAATTAAGGGGCAGTGGTATATAAGGGGCAGTGGTATATAATTGAC
>JANHZT010002387.1:126831-137226 GCA_032468215.1 Stegonotus admiraltiensis
ACTTGGTTCACTCCATGGGAAGATGTTGTAAGGCCGTAATTCATGCTAAAGGTTACCCAACTAAGTATTAACTGACACGGTGATAATTTTTGTATATCTCGTTTTTTCTACGAGTTTCACTTTTCTTCTTTATGCTGCAACTGCTATTCTAATAGCAAATCCTTCATAAAAGTTATTGCATTGCATTCTTGATTAAATTATCTTTCCGTTGATATATGATTTTATGGTACTACTCCCAAAAAAAAAGTAGTGTTATTAGCTAGTTTTAGAAAATACACTTTTCCCAAAAGGTTTCCACAATTTTGGCCACTATTGTAAATGTTGATCAGAGTGGAGAGAGTACCAAGCTCTGCAGAACCAGTGGGCGCAAAACAGCAGGCGAGTGGATCTCTCCTCTCCTATCAACACTGACTGAGAGCAGCCGCAGAGGAAGGAAGTGAACCAGGATAACACAAGGCCTCCCACTCCTATCCCCCAAAGCCACTCCAGGAGAATACCATGGTTGATGGTATTGTAACTGAACATCAGGGCCCTAACATTGTATAGTTGACGGAACAGCAGAGAAAATCCCAGTTCTTTTTTCCTTCCAGATCGCTGTATCTCCTATCAGGTGATGTCAAAATCTATACACATTTGTTATAACTTCTCATGATATATTTTTGTATTATATTTTATAATATAATTTGTGCCTGGTTCTCCCAGCCCCAGAAAAACAAAAAAGGCAAGTATTTTGTATATTTCTGGGTTGAAATTATCCCAGTTTCTTGATTGTTATGGCTGCAGATCCTGTAATTTTTGAACGGTGATACTACTTTTTGGGAACAAGATTGCCACAACTGGACAATAATGGACTAGAGTAAAACACTTGGCTTTCAAATAGATAGGAACCCCTGCATTTGAAGAATTATAAACAACAAAGTGCTCTTGTTTGATCCATTCCTATAATTCTTTTCATTCTGTTGGTAGAGTTGGCCTCACTAGTCCTCTAAAGTAAAAGCAATCCAGGAGTGAATGCTTGCAGACAAGTAAGGGAATATCAGCTTCTGGATCCAGCTGATACAATTGTGAGCACACTCCCATCAAGATTCTACTAACTTATTACCAGTAAAGAAGACAGCAGGAATGCCTGATTCTTTTTAAGGCATTTCTAAATCAATGAACTGGAATTTCCATTTGCAGAACAAACCTTAGCTGTGTACCTCTGTCACTCATATATGTAAAAAATGCTTTATCCTGTTTTTCCCTAATTTGAACAGAAGTTGAAATTTGGGATTTGGTACTTCTAAGCCTGTTGGCTTTGGGAGAGGCAAAAGAAATAATTAACAACCCATCTCCTGAGTTATTTGGTGAGACATTTTTTCTTCTCAACAGTTGGATCATGAGGGCTGTGCCCTTTACTATTTATTTCGTCCTCTTGCTGCTTATCGGACTATCACGCATCTTCATACTTGCTCATTTTCCCCATCAAGTTATTGGTGGCATTTTGGCAGGTAAGTACATCATGAAAGTTAGCAGTATGCTATCTGTTCCAGGTTCTTGGTTTGCATGTATATGGCAATACAGCATGGCCACACATGTGCTAAGCTAAGAGATACACCCTGGTTTTTTAAAGACCCCTTTGGAAATTTGCTTTCAAGATAGATAAAAGCACATCTCATTGAAAACATTTCTACCAAAACCCATTTTCTATAGGTAATCTAGTAGGAGCATCGCTATAGTTTCTTTCCTGTATTCAAGCCTGAATCCTGACTGATCCATATAATCCATTTCCTCCAGTATTCTCTGTAACTGCCAGCCAATTACTTTCTCTACAGCATTGCTCCCGAAAGGATGGTTGGAGACTGGGTGACAGTTATCTAAAACACCCAAATTAAGCAATGATTTATTGAGGATGGGACATTAACGCCGCTGTATTCAAGGCAGGGTGCAAATATCTGTTCATTAAAGATGCATTCACCTCTGCCTGAATTTTGTCCTTCCTGGCAACTTTCATAGCCAAGTGATATCAAATCCACAGATGATTAGACCAGGGGTCTGCAACCTTAAACACTCAAAGAGCCACTTGGACCTGTTTCCCACAGAAAACACTGGGAGCCACAAAACCTGTGTGGGCGTGGCCAACTCAACATCATTTCCCACCCAGTCACATGACCCACCCCATACCTGGGTTTTGTGGCTCTGGGTGCTTTCTGTGGGAAATGGGTCACTCTCTCTCTTTCCCTATATTCCCTGTTTTTCTCTTTTTCCTCTCCTCTCCTTTCCTTCCTGCCTGCCTGCCTTCCTTTCTTTTTCTTTTTTCCTCTCCCCTTCTCTCTCAATTTTTCCCTCTTTTCTCTCTCATTTCTCTCTCCCTCTTTCATTTGTTTCTCTTTTTCCTCTCATTCTCTCCATCATTTTCTCATTTCTTTTTCTCCCCTTTTCTCTCCCTCATTTTTCTCTTTCTCTCCCTTTCATTTGTTTTTCTCTCTTTTTCCTCTCTCTCTCTCTCCCTCTCTTTCTCTCCCCCTTCTTTCTCTCTTTTCCTTCTCTTTCATTCTTTCCCTCCAGGTCTCTCTCATTTCTCTCTCCCTCTTCTTTCTCATTTCTTTCTCACTTTTTAGTCTCTGTCATTCTCTCCCTCCATCGTTTTCTCATTTCTCTTTTTCTCCCCTTTTCTCTCTCTCATCTCTCTCTCTCTCTTCCACCCTCTCTCCCTCTCTCTGTATGTACTCCCTCTTGAACCATTTCAAAAACAGGCAAGGGTTGGGTTTTTTTTCTGATATTCTCTCTTCTTCTTTGGGTGCTTTTTACCATATGATTTAAAATCAAGAGTCATTTCAGGTTTCCAGATAAATGAAGCTAGAAGGCAAGGGCGATGGCGGGGATGGAGACTCGGTCCGAACGAGAGGGAAGAGCCCCTGTACTTGCCTCTCATCTCGCAGAGACTTCTTTTGGTGCTTCTTACTCTTGCCCGCACTTCTCTGCCCTGAGACGATGGTCTGGCCTGGCTGTGGTAGATGCTCTGTGTTGTAATGGGCTCCATGAAGAGGAGGGGACGCCATCTCCCCTATTGTGAAGCACGCTTTCACTGTGCTGTGCAAGGCAATGCAAGAGCAGCGGGCAGGCCATGGAGGGGGTATTGGGTCTTTCCCTGCCCCACGCCAAAGGAAAGCCAGCTGGGCTTCTTCCCTCCTACCCTTTCCCCTGCTCCCTTCCCCCCACTCAATCCTACTTTGGGACAGAGGAGCGCATGCTGGAAACGGATGTTGGGGTGACGTCAGAGCACATCTGACCCTCTGGCACTCGCCGCAATGCTCCACGCTCCTTGAGGGCCGGCTTGCAGAGCAGCCCTGATGCCTCTGCTGCCCCCACCCCCCACAAGCCCCAGCCATCGCTGCCCAGGGAAGGCACAGGCAACAGAAAGTGAGCAAAAACATAGCTCTCGCTGGGGCAAACAAGCTGAGATCAGGGAAGGAACCAGAAACAGAAAGTGGTGTGTTTTAAAGGCTGCGAAAGCCAGGCCACACCTCTCTGCCATCCAACTCGCCAATGGGGGTGTTTTTGCCAGGCCATCTCCCCCTCCCACTGTTGTGTTTGGCGCTTGGCGGGGAGGGGAGCGCTTCCCCACACTGCCCCCTTCTCTTGGCCCTGCCAACAAGGGAGTAGGAAGGCCAGGCTTGGGGGATGACCTGCACTCCGCAAGATCCGCCCCTTTCATTCTCTCCCAGCCCTCTTTGCTGGCAGCAACAGCAAATGTACTGCGACGAAGGCAGAATGCTGTTGCCGCACAAAGGCAAATGCAGGGGCTCTTCACTCTCGCACTAACGCTCTGGCCATGCCACCAGGGCAACAGCTCTTTCATCTCTCTGCTGCGACAGGGAGCTGCAGCAGAGGGCCCAAAGTGCTGCATGCGGCTCCGGAGCCGCAGGTTGCGGACCTCTGGATTAGACTAATGGATCAGAATGCCATATCCATTTCTTCTGCATCCTTTAGCTCTAACTGATCTTAAATAACTACAGATGACTGAGTACCCAGATAACTATCGGATCAAAAATATTGCCAGCTTCTTCTTAAAAAATTGTCCTTGCCACTGCCCTAGCCTAAAAGCATAACATATTTTTCGGACTATAAGATGCACTGGTGTATAACATGCACCAAGATTTTGAAGAGGTAAGCAAGAAAAAAAAGTTTTTGCCCTCCCCAGCCCACAAGAGCACTCTTCAGACCTCCCAAAGCTTCTGTGCGCCCTGTTTTTGTGAAAAATGGGATGTGCGGGGCTGGACTTCGGGAGGCCAAAAATGGTTGTATTCAGTGTATAAGACACCAACATTTCCAACCTCTGGGGGTGTGTGTGTGTGTGCGTCTTATACTCCGTAAAGTACGGTACTTATTTCTAACTACATGGTCACAGGATTGCAGTGGAAAGTTGGCTGAAGAATAGTTTATGAGATTATGAATTTGGTGAAGAAATTAGATATCCCTTAAATTAAGAGTGGCCACATCTGGCTCTCTTAGTTAAATCCTTGAATGGTTTTATAATATCCTGTTTTCCCCAAAATAAGACCTCCCCTGATAATAAGCCCAATCAGTCTTTTGAGTGCATGGAAATAAGGCCAAGCACTTATTTCACAGTTCAAAAAAAATATAAGACAGGGTCTTATTTTCAGGGAAACACGGTAGGTCATTTAATATTTCCTCGTACATTTATTTATCATAACAGAAATAATATGATTCTCTACCCCAGCTTATATAAGTTTGAAAAATAATATATTAAAAGATGCTTGAGATAATCAAGAAGGGACTTTCATGTAGAAGCATGATTATCACACAGGTTTCTAAGGTTATCATTTTTTAAAATTCAGAATCTATGTTTGATACCCAATAATCTGGCTGATAGGCCTCAGGTTTCAAATGAGAAAAGCAAAATAGATGCAATAAGCCTGACATCTACTCAGCTTTTCTTCCATCGACATCTCACCAGGTTGCCCTCCAGCATTCTGAGATGGTTGCATTATGCTGGTGTGATTCCAGATTTTCAGTTTTGAGGTGGGACGGAATTGAACAGTGAAGATCAGAATGGTTTTCTTAGCAGGGACTTCCAGTTTTTAACCTCAAAATCCAAACAGAAAAGGCAACAATAAAATTAAAAATAAGTTCTACTCTTCTGGTGATCATTACCATATTGCCAAATGCTGATTGCTGACCTGGCTACCCATAGGCTGCTGGCCTCTGCTTTAGAACATCCCAAGATTAAAGCAATAGATGTGGCACTTTATAGTGAAGCTTCCCTTCACCACCATCTCTCTTCAGGAATCTGTCTAGGCTGGCTACTTCAATCCTGGGTCCCACTGGAAAGAGGATTCCGTTTCTACCTGATGACTTCATTCTCCCTTGGGCTAAGTGCCACAGTGATTTATTGGACATTGATTATTCTTGGCATAGATCTCAACTGGTGAGTTCCTTCAGTGCAAAGGAATGCATGGGGTCCTCTTTTTCACAGGCTATCTAAATATCTTAGCAGCCTTTCTTAACTAGCAATCCTTAGTGGAACCTAGCCCATGCTACCTGCAACACTACAATCCTATTTGCTGGTCATTGTGGCTGTTTTCTGTATTTGCTGGTGTTGTGCACGCAGAAAAGAGTAAGATAAGACGGCTTAAAGTATGCCCCAAGTATGAGACAAGGGCAACATTACGAAGACATCAAGTGAAAGCGATGTTACAATGCTGTTTTGATTATGCTATAAATACATGAAGGAAACAAGCTCTCAGTTTTTGAGCTTGTTTCATGCACATGTCCACCATGAACTTTTTAACACTTTTCTTGGCTTGAAGGGGAGAAAAAGAAGCCATCCATCCACATAAGCAATGGGTGAATTTTGCAACAATTTAATTGGTTTTTAAAGACCTTGCTTAATTCTGACATCTCCTTGAAAGATCTCCCGCCAATACCAGGCATATTCAAATAATAAAGGAATGTTGACTTAAACATTTGTAGGAATTCATTTCTAAAAAGAAAAACCCAGTTTACCGATGGATACCACATTTTGTAGTGTTAGAGATTCAGAAAGATTCTAGAACTACTCAGTTTTCAACTTTTTCCTCCTATAGAAATGATTTTAAAAAAGATATGTTTCATATGCCTCTCTTCATTTTCTTTCCTTCTTTAGGTCAATGAAACTTGCTGTGAAGTGGTGTGAAAATCCCAAGTGGATCCGCATGGACACATACCCATTTGCTTCCCTGTGTCGTGATACAGCCACAGTCCTTGGACTGGGATTGACCTTCCACTCTTCATCCTATACCCAATTGAAGCTGGAGAGACTTGGTTGGCTTCAGAGGGGATGGTGTGCCATCCTGTCTCTTGTCATCCTCTACTTCCTAAGTAGTATTGCCCAGCCACAAAGCGTAGCTCTGTGGTATGGGCTGAATTTTGTAAAATATGCCAGTTTCCCATGGATAGTAATTTCACTGCTTCCCAAAGCAATTCAAATACTGGCCTCTCCAGGAACACCATCTCACACAGAGTAGCTGGTTTTTCCTTGAAATATTTATTCCTTGTCCTTAGATATTTCCACTGAAGGAAATGCTGCATTTCCTTCAAGGTATAGAGCAGCTGTACCCAAACCATGGTTCATGGGCCACATGCTGTCCTGGACATTTAGTGATATGGCCCCACAAGATCATAAAATTTTAACATGAAAATTCATTCTGCAGGGCACATCCGGAAGATCTCCAGTTCGGTCTCCAGCATTTTCACAGAGGGCTAGAAAAAGTTCTCCATTAAAATCAATGGAAAACTGAATTAGATAGTTTGATAATTCAGTTTTATATAAGGCAACTTCCTCTAATTCAAAGCCTAATTCTAAGGCTTTGTCTTGCCTTAGTTTGGCCAACAGCTTGAGGTCAAAATCCTATCACTGACCAGCATAAAATAGCTGTTTTACCAAAATGAGGTAGAAACTGTTGTTTCATATATGTCAAAGTTCGCCATTATTTGATGCAATTAGAAGTATCCCCGTTGAAGGTATATGTCCTTATTCAGTTTTGTAGCCCAAAGAAATCAAGACAAGATAATGCTGTGTTACTTTTTTTTCCTTCTGACTGATAAATTCTTCCTAGAGCAAAAATGGCTACTCTGACAAGCTGTCAATTTTTCTAAAGAGCTCTTTGGAAGGGCCGAACTTCCTCTTCCTAAATAATCTGCTGCTTTCTGGAATTGAGTTGGAATGTTTTCCTGATTTGTGTGAGCATGGATCCTCACAATGGTTACTATATGAATAGTAACATCCCGTTTATAGAGCAGCATGCAATTATTCAGGAAGAAATTAATCCTTTTAAATCTCTGAAATATTGGAAGGGCTTCGTATCCAGAGCTACAACAGTGTCCAAATATGCCTGTCCAACATTTTCTGGTAGATCCTAGCCATCCCCTTCAAAATCATTTGAGTTCATTGTCAAACCATTCTAACCATCCAACCATGGTTAACTGATTTTTCCCCCTATCCTATGATTTAAGCTTAGCATCTAGTTCTTCCTTTCAGATCAGCAAAAGACTAATAAAGAGACCTTTTTTAGAAAATGCATAATGGAATCTTTCCTTCCCTCTTAGTGTGCTATGTCTCCTTATCACGTGTGTTTTGCACTACAATCAAGCAGATGGTATTGAAAATGATAACTGCACTGGCATACCTGATTCAGGACAGACCTGCCCACCAGACAATGGAGAAATATAATCTCAGGATATCCCATAGCTGATTTGCAAGGTTTAAAAAGATGTTGCAGTAAATTTAAGATGTTCAAGTTGATATTTTCAGCTGATTGCATAATGTGTATGTTTATGATTAATTCTGTGCAGAGTAGCTGGTGTGAGCTTATTTTATACTTTGGTATGATATTTAATAAACCTCTATTAGGTGGATATTTCCACAAATGAAGGAAACACACAATAAAAGGTTTCTGATTATCAAAGAGGTGAGAACACCTCTCATTTGCACTATTTTGTGAACAGTCTTCAAGTATGTTTATTTTTAAAAGTTATGGTGATAAGCAGGATCACTTATGTAGCCCTTTATCAGTCTTCTTACTACAGGTAATTTGCTCTCAGCATGGCTCTATCCATCCATGTACAGGAGGACAATATCTTCAGGCCTAAAAGTCCCCAGGGTTGGCAGAAAAAAGCACACCCTCTGAAATTACACAACATTTCAAGATGCAGCCTTTACAGAATGCTTACTTCATTGTACAACCTAATAGTCTGTGGCAAAGTAGTGGTATTTTCAAAGACAAGGCACAGTTGCTTAGCATCCTAAATAAAGCACTCCAAATGCAGTTATTTGTGGCTGGTCCCATTTGTGAACCATATGCTTTTGTTACTGTGTTTCTTAGATATTATTTTGGAATAATTCTACACATTTTTGGGAGAAGGAATATTGCAACATTTTGTCCCTATTTTCTGTAATTATGTTTTACAGTCTGTTCTCTTTTTGTTTCCAAAAATTGGTTCAGCTGAATCTCACTGTGAGCATTAGCTACTTCTTCTATGTAAGAGAACACAGTGATCCAATTTAGAACTTTTGGGCAGGACAGAGAAGAAATGCTACTGTCACATAATACATTGCTAACCAGTGGAATCCACTACTACTGAATGTAGTAAAAACCACTAGAAATAATTTAGATTATTTGCAGGATAAGCCTGTTTCTGCCCACAAGTCACCATCTAAAAGTCAGGTTCAGAAAATGCCACTGATTGAGGAATATCAGCAATAATAATTGACTCTTAAGCTGAATGCGACACTTCTAAAAGCAGCTTGCAGACCATTATGGACAAAATGGGGGGGGGGGGGACCGAATAAGAGAGTTGGAAGGGACCTTGGAGGTCTTCTAGTCCAACCCCCTGCTCAAACAGGAAATTCCATTCCATTCCAGACAAATGATTGTCCAATCTCTTCTTAAAAACCTCCAGTGTTGGAGTATCCACAACTTCTGGTGGCAAGTTGTTTCACTGATTAATTATGTGCTCAGTCACTCATGCCCTAGTCATCTCTCACTTGGATTATTGCAATGTGTTCTATATGGGGCTACCCTTGAAAAGTATTCAGTAGTTACAATTGGTCCAAAATGCAGTGGCATAGTTTCGGAGGCTCCAAGGGTGTCACACACAACACCACACTGTTACGTGAGCTGCATGGCTGCCACTCTGCCTCTGGGTACAACTCAAAGTGTTGGTTATTACCTTTACCCTTTTTAGCATGGCTCCCGGATATCTGCAGAACTCTCTTTTCCCCAATGGAATTGGACCTCCCCACTCACACTGGCAGAAGAGGCCTACTGCAAATCCCATGAGTTAAAGAATTTCAGCAGCTGGGATACAGGAGAAAAGCCTTTTCTGCCATGGCCCCACCCTTTGGAATGTCATAGAAAATAAGCTCTTCCCCCTCCCGTTCAGCCTTAAAGAAAAGCCTTAAAACTTGGCTATGCCAGCCCTGAAGGAAAAGCTATGGGCTGGAAGTGGTGCACTATCAGAGAAGGCACTCCCACCTCTCCTCTCCAAACCCATGGATTCTTTTTTTTTTTAGTTTGAATTTTTAGTAATTTTAATCCATTTTTACAATTGTCTGGATATTTATTTTATCTCCCTGTAGGCCACTCAGTTGCCTTGAACCACAAGATGGGCTGCAATTTAATAATATATCAAAAAGTCATTAGGTTAATTAAAATTCTTCTTAATAACAACCCTATGCATGTCTACTCAGAAGTAAGCTCCACTGCACTTATTTCTAGATAATTGTGTATAGAATTGCAGCCTAACATGGTGCTGTACTTTAAATGACTTACAACATACAATAATTATAGGATTATGTATTTTTTTTCTTAGCATATTTTTACATGGAATGTGCCCCTGGTAAATTAGCACTATACATCTTTAATCAAAGGTCACTCTGATGAGTGTGTTGGTGTGTGAGAGTGAGAGTGAGCATGCGCAAAACAGCAAGCTACCCTAAAGATTGCCGGGATCTGTGCTACTTGCTTCCGGTTTAATTGCCTATAAAAGTTTTGCTGCGAAACAGATGGGTGTGTGGGGGAAAAGAGGGCGTGTCTTTGTGGGTGGAAGTAAAGCAACCTAGAAGCAGCTAGAAGGAGCTTAGGAGTTCTCACAAGGAATAACAGTGTCTTGAGCCCATCAAACTGAGTATAGTTAAAAGAATTAGATAAAGATATTAGTGGGATATCCATAAAAAGATGGGATATCCAAAACAAGTAGGAATAACTACACAGGTGGCATTCAGATAGGTGGGATTGGCTCAGACACAAGGAATTCACTAAATATGAGAAGAAAATAAGGTAGATGAAATTCTGGAATTGGTTAATATTAAAGTTCTCCAACTCTGGCTAAAATCATAGTTCCTCTGTCATG